>CDFE01034564.1:26032-106997 GCA_000826465.1 Acanthamoeba mauritaniensis | reverse complement strand
GCTCGCGCGGCTGCTTGCCGACCGGTGTCTTGATGGCCTTCCGGCAGGGGAATCGCCGCGCCTAGTCGATATGTGCTGCGGCTCGGGCACCATCGTCGCCGAGATCATCAAAGCCACGCGCGCGCGATTCGGATTCGCCGATATTGAAAAGCTCGGCGACGTCGCCACCGGTTTCGATATCGACCCGCTCGCCGTCAGCCTGGCCAAGACGACCTGGGTTGTTAGTCTTGCGGGCGAGATCAAGGCCGCGACGAAGCCGATCACCATTCCGATCTATCACGCAGACTCGCTTTTCGCGGTTACGCCTGTTTCAGCGTCCGTGCCGCTCGTCGGGGAAGACGACACGATCCCGGTTTCACTTGACGGCATGACAGTGCAGTTGCCGACCGCGCTGGTGCAGCCGGAATACCGCGAGTTTTTTGACCGCATCGTCGACTGGGCGTATGACGAAGCGAGAGATGCGCAGGCGCGCGGCGCGGTTGCGCCTTTTGCCAAGAGCGACGCGGACAGCTTCCTTGACGGCGCTATCGCCGCGTTCGGGATCACGCTTCCGGCGGAACTCTACAAACAGCTTTCGGAGGCCCTCTATCCGCTCGCGCATCGCATGGCGGAGCTGGCAGTTGCTGGGAGAAACGGCATCTGGGCATTTATCCTGCGCAATACGTATCGGCCCGGCCTTCTGACCGGGCATTTCAATGGCCTCGTATCGAACCCGCCGTGGCTGGCGATGAGCGGGCTTGTCGATAATCCTTATAAGGAATTGCTGAAAGGACGCGCCAAGCTCTACGGCATCCAGCCCGCGGGCCAGTCGTTCCTTCATCTCGAACTTGGCACGATGCATCTGTTGCATGCCATTGACCGCTATCTCGGTGCGGATGCCTCGGTCGCCTGTCTGGTGCCGGGCACGATCTTGAACGGCAATCACCACGAGCGGCTCCGTCGGCATGATTTCCTTGGCAGCGAGCGGCCCGTACCGTTTGAAATATCCGAGGTCTGGCAGGTGGCACCGGGCACTTTCAAATATCCCGGCGCGGCACTTATCGGCCATAAGAGATCAGGTACCGCGTCGTTGCCGTTGCCTACTTTTTCTGGCGTTCTTGCGGCATCCACGGGCCTTGAAGCCGTCGATTTTTCGATACGCAAACTGGGCGATACGCGCAGCGCCTGGGTGCTGGAAAAGAGCGGCGGCCCTGCTGCCGCCGGGGGGATGGCCGATCTGCCGCAGCAAGGGGCGGACCTCATGCCGCGCACAGCCGTGTGCGTTGAGATTTTGCAGGATACGGGTGCGGAATATCGCGTGGATACTCCCGGTGCCGCGTCGTCCTGGCGCTTCACGGTGAAGTCGGCCAAGGAAATGGCCAAGGAGACGTTCCCCGGTTACGCTGCGCCGCGCTTCATTTACAAAATGGCGCAATCCGAAAATCTTCTTCCCTATGTTCTTGGAACCCACCGGGCACCGCTCGCCCTTCCGGCGATCCGGGCAGCCAACGGAACGTGGACGGTTCTTGACGAGTCTGAGATACGAAAGCTGGGCCTGATCCAGACAGCCCGCCGCTTCGCCGCCATCAACAAAAAGCTGAAGGACGTAGGCAAGGGCAAGACCCTGCAGGAGCGGGTAGACGAGCGCGGAAAGCTGGCAAAGCAGGTTTTCGGGTCCGAGGGATTCCTCACGCTGGCGGGAGCAGGCGGCAAGAACATCTGCGCAGCTTGCGTACCCGTGTCCGAAGCAAAAGACCTGGTGGTCGACCAGACCTTGTACTGGAAAGTGATTGAAGACAAAGGAGAGGCTTGGTTTCAGGTCGGGATGCTGAACAGCCGCGCGCTGACAGCGGCCACTTTGCCCTTCAACCCCAAAGGCGATTTCAGCGAACGGCACATCCACACCCTGCCTTATCGCCTGATGCCGCACTACGATGCGGGGAACGACGATCATGCCAGGATCGCCGTGCTGGCTGAAGAGATTGCGGCCCTTGCGACGGCGCAGGCGCAAACCGATCCCTATTTGAGCGATCCCGCCAAGGCGCTGACCGCTCGTCGGCGCAGGATGCGGGAGTTTCTCGACGGCTCGCCGCTGATTTCCGAGCTTGAGGGCCTTGCAGAGGCGGCCCTTGGCGTGACCGTCGAGGCTGAAGACGAGCCGGGCCCGGATTCAACAGGAGAGCCGGGTTGCTAATCGTTCAGAATGCGGCAGAGCCCGCGGCCATTCGCAATGCCATCGTCGATCTGATCGCGCCTGCACCGATTTCAATGCAGGTTGCCGCAGCCTATGTGACCAGGGGCGGGTTGGATATTTTGCTCGCCGCTGTCACAAATGCGGCTGGTGCCGCCGCCTTTGCCGCGATGCCTAAAATCCTCATTACCTCCTTCGATTTCGGCCTTACGGAGCCGCAGGCCCTGCGCCAGTGGCAGGCCCTGCCAAATACCGAAGTGCGGGTGTCGGGAGCGCAACGGCTCTTGCAAGGGTCTCTTTTACCGGCGCGGGCGTTCCACCCCAAGCTCTATGCCTTCAGTATCAACGCGCACCACTGCAACGCGCTTGTCGGGTCGGCCAATCTCACGTCGCGCGGCTTCAGCGTGAATACGGAAGCCGCGTGGGCGCAGCGCGATATTCCGCGCGGGCAGATCGACGCGGCCTTCACCAGTGCGGGCTTCGAAACCGTGCCCCTAACCGAGGCTCTTCTGGCCGCTTACGAAGGCTTGCGCGTCGCGCAGCCGCCGCCGCCTGAAATCCGGCAGGAAGCCGAACCGGTAGCCCCGCCTGCGCCGCCGGTCGCTGCGGCGACGCAGCTCTTCCGGCTGGCCATTGCCAACGGCGCGATCAATCCGGCGAACTTCAATGCCATGTGGGTGCAAGGGGAAGCGCTTCAGGGCGGCTCCCGCAATCAGCTGGAACTGCCGCGCGGCGGGCACCGGTTCTTCGGCTTTGTGTTCAACCAGTATGACTACCCCGATAACATGACGATCGGGCAGCCGGTCATTCGCAGCGGTGCCCGTGTGTGGACCGACCGGCGTCTCACCTGGCACGGCAATAACGGCATGGAACGCATGAACCTGCCGACCTTGACGCAGGGCGGCTTCAATTATGCGGACACCGCTGTCATGTTCCGCCGGTTGGCGGACGGTTCGTTTGAATTGATCGTCACGCCGTGGGATTCCGACCTTGCGCGTTCCTGGCGGCAGGCATCGGCGCAGCGCGGTACGCTTTTCCGTCTTGGTGCCATCGCTACAAACAGGCTTGCTGGTCTGCTGTGACGGATTCCGGCTGAGTTCTGCGATCACAGCCCACGATCCGCGGCCGTGATCGAGAGTCCCTATGATATCGCGTTTTGCTTGCCCCTGATAGAAGAGGCCCAGTCACCCAGGGCCTTGATATCAGCCATAACCTCGTCCGGTGGCGGCACCGCGCCATCCCGTCCGCGGGACGGGTCGTGGGCCTCGACGAGGTCGCTGCATTTCTTGAAATTGTTGCGATACGTGTCGACGTCGGCGGCTTCAACGGCCGTAATTTTCTTCAGGTACTTCGTGTCAATATAATCCCGATGGCGCAGGATGACACCGGCAAAGACCACATCTTCAAGCCCCCGTTCCCAGGACGCCCGCAGGCGGCTGTAGATGCCGACGGCGGCTTCCCGGTAGGCTTCTTCGTCATTCGCGTCATAGAGCGCCCGTGCCGCGCGGCCATCCTTTTCGAGCCTGTCGATGCGGTCCTTCAGCGAGGCGTGGTGCCATGGCAGGCCCTCCGTGACGATGCCGGTGCCTGCGGGCCCGCGTGAGAGGCTCACGAGCTTCACCTTCGCGCCTTGCCGCACGGCTTTGTCGTGCAGGTCGTTCACGAACACCATGTCATGCGTGAAGACGATGATCTGGCGGTTGCCGCACTCTTCCACCAGCCTTTGCGCGACCTTGTTCCGCCAGCGGTGATCGAGTGAAGTCACGGGGTCATCGAACACCAGCGCCGATTTGTGGGAGGCGGTGGCGAGCTCGGTCAGGAAGGCGGCGAGGGCCACACAGGTTTGCTCGCCCTCGCTCAGCACCAGATCCACCTTCGCCTTCGGACTGGCGAAAAGGCGGACCTGGTAGTTGGGGGAGCCGTATTTCCCGCCGGAGCGGACAATCTCGACACGGACCTTGTCGGCAGCCAGCCGCACGATCTCCGACTGAAACTGATCGCGCATTCGCGGCGTGATGACGTTGTCAGCAATATCGTTGCCGAGCCTCGTTATGGCCGTGGTCGCGGTGTCGGAAATGCAAAGTTTGACAATGCGAAGCGCATCGAGCCGCGCCACTTCCTTGCGGGCGACATCGAGAAGATCAGCGACAGCGGCGCGGTCCGCAAGCTCATCCCGCTCGCGTTCCAGCGTCCTGCGCCCTTCCTCGTCAGCGGCGGCGTCAAGCTGGCCCGCATAGTCGCGAATGGCGCGCTCGATGGTTTCAAGTTCGGCTTTCGGGGATGGCGCGAACGGGCTTGCGGTAAGGGGCGTTTCGCGCACGAGGCTCGCAAGGCATTGCCGCCGCCGTACATCTGCGCTGGCGACGAACCGGATGACGGCGCGCGCGGCATCTGGATATTGAATGGCGATCTGCTGCCGCGCCTGACCGAGCGGACGAATGTCTATTTTCCGTGCTCCAAAAGAAGCAATGGCGGTTTTGAAGGACGCCTCTGCGGCGTAGGCCTGCGCTTCGGCGTCGGCCTTGATGAAGGCTTCAAAGCTCTGCAGGCGCGCCTTGGCCGTCGCATCGAGAGGCTGATGGCAGAGCACACAGGGCTCGCCTTCTTCATGCGGAAAGTTCCTGCCGGGAAAGGCCGTGTGGTCCGCGTAGCGGCGCGCGGCTTCCCACAAGACCCGCCAGGCTTCGCCCCCAACCCCGGGAACGGCAAGACCGTCGAACGCCTTCGTCGCCGCGGCCTGTGCGGCGGCACGAGCGGTGCGCGCCGTGTCGGCTTTGGCCTTGAGCGCGCCGATTATCGGGTCCGCGTAGGCGGCAGCATAGCTATCGAGCGACGCGATGATCCTGCGAACGCCGTCCGCCATAAGCCGTTGCGCGGCGGCCGCCTGGACCGGGTTTTTCAGCAGGTCTTCTTTCAGCCGGTCGAGCCGTGCGCGCTCCGCGGCCGTCAATGATCCCAGCGCTTCGAGGGGGCCGAGGTCAGTATTATGCGCCAGTGAGGAAAGAATCCCGCCCACCGCCGTTGCCGAATTCCATAGGGGCTTTTCGAAGACGGGATCGCGCAGGGCCTTGAGCTGGTTTTCCTCTTCCGTGAGCAGCTGCTTCAGTTTCTGGCAGGCACCGGCGAGGTCGTCGGGAATATCAAGCCCAAAGGGCCTGAAGGCCACTTCATTGCTATCGCGCACATGTGCCGTACCGCAGTCGCGATCAAAGACGCTGATGGCAGAGAGGATTTTATCGGGACGCCCGGAATCCTGCCAGGTCACCGGGGGCTCGGGTGTGCCGTTCCGCAGGATGGTGAAGTTGGCCGACGCCTTTCCCGAGTGTGTGGGATTGTAGACGTCAGGCATGATGTCGCCTGCCTTGCGGGCGCGGCAGGCCCGTTTCAGGACGCGGCCATACCCGGATTTTCCGGCGCCGTTGGGGCCGTAGATCACGGTGAGACCAGCAGCCTCAAATCCGATGGACTGGCCCGCAGCCAACTGGTTGACGCCGGAAACGCTTCCCAGGGTGGCGAGGGATATTGAAGCGCCGTCGCCGGGATTGGCCGGCAGATGCGCTTGCTCCAATACCGCGGGCGTCGCTGCTATGCCGGTCGCGCCGTGTTCCTTTTTGCAAAGAGCAAGAAGCTCCGCGAGGGCCGTATCATCGGGCGCGCCGCCGGTGACGATGCGACGAAGAGCGTCCCTTTGCCATTGCGGCCTGTCCTGCGACCAGTC
Organism: Acanthamoeba mauritaniensis; assembly: GCA_000826465.1. Lineage (NCBI taxonomy): Eukaryota > Discosea > Longamoebia > Acanthamoebidae > Acanthamoeba > Acanthamoeba mauritaniensis. The sequence continues at coordinate 101,109 of CDFE01034564.1, read as the reverse complement.
CAGTATGGTTTCAAGCACTGTCCGCAGCTGCGAGGCGCTCACAGGCGGGCGTTCTTCTGTTCCGTTCTCCAGTGCGACCGTGCGCGATGTACTTGCCAGCGTCATTGACTATCCCGTTGATTGACTGGCCCGTTGATTGTTTTCCACCAAGGAATCGCAAGCCCGCTTTGAAATAAACACTATCAGCAGGCGCGGACGCGAGTCGTTATTGCTATTTTTATAAGGCGTACCCGGCATATTGCCGGTCGGACTCTACGCCGCCGCGGCGCGGCTCTGCGGAGCCTCGGTCTCCGCCCATGCGGGTTACGATCCCTTGCGCAGGCCAGCACCGGGCCATGTCTCGGTTCATGGGACCAGGGCGGGCGCTGCCCTCCCTCCCACGGGCATGCGTTCTACCGGCAGGCAGCATTGCTGTCTCGCAAGGCCCGAGGGGCCCCGCTCGCGACGCAACGCGGCCCGCCCGCATCCTTTTTTCAAGGAGAAAGAAGATGGCGAGACGTCCGCAGACGAAAGGCAAATTCCAGCTTCCGCCGATTGTGCCGGGTAATTGGCGCGGCGAAATCGTCGGCTTGGGAAGCGTCAACCTGGGTCAGGTCGTGCAGCCCGGGCCACCAAGGCAAAGCGTGGAGTTCTCGTACATCATCCTGCCCGCATCGCTGCTTACGCCGACGCCGCAATTCCGGTGGCCGGGCGTTGTCATGATAATGGCACCGACGCCCATGAAGACGACCTTCGCGGATGCAGGAGAGCTGTTTCCCGGCAAAGGGCTTCCGTCTCTGCACCTGTCTTTGCAGGTCACGCGGGAGCAGTTTTCTGACATGCTGCGCCAGCTGGAAGCGCGGCGGATCAAGGATTTCCAGTTTACCGTCGAGGCCGGGTCGGAAGGCGACGTGTGGGCCGTGCATAGCTGGGGTATGGGCCTAACGTTCACCTGACCGGCTGTCGTTCAAGGAGCCCGCAGCCTTGAGCGGCGCTCTAAGTATGGCTACGCGGGACGGCCGGTATTGCGCTAGAATTACCCCCTGATGAGACACGCTATCCGGGGCAAGACATGATCGGCGACAAGGAGTCGGAACCAGGTGATGAGGGTGAGGAACCGAAGATCGCGCCGGACAGCGATTTGATCGTTAAACAATCAGACCTGATGCCCGGCGATGTGCTGCTTTACAGGTCGCGCAAAATCACAAGCGTTCAACGAGCGATAGCAGATGCGACCGGCAGCCCGTACACGCATGCCGCAATTTATCTGGGCGACGGCGTTGTCGCCGAGTCCAATGTTCCCCGCGGGGTTGGCAAGCGAAAGTTGGCAGACTCGATCCGAGGCTGCCGGTGCGTGGCGGTCCTGAGAAGCCAGCTCGGCTTCGGGGGCGACCGGCCGCAGAAGCTGCGCGCTTTTGTCGATGATGTTCTCGCGCACAAGAAGCTCTACAATTTCATCGACGTGCTGAAATTCAAAAGCCAGAGCGCGACGTACTTCGACAACCAGCTTGATTTCATCCGCGAAAACTATGGCAAAGTGACCCTGCACGATGAATTTGCCGAGCAGCGATTCTTTTGCTCCGCGTTCGTGGTTGCCTGCTACACGGTCGTCGGCATTATCGGCGAGAGCGCGCAGGTCGCGTATCAGCCCAACAACTTCTCTCCTGGCCACCTTCATCAAGAACCGACCTTCGGCTGGCTCCTGGGCTTTCTGGTTCCAGACGGCGGATCGGTCCCGGAGGACGATCCGGTTCTGATTCAGGCGACGTGCTGGCGCGACCTCATGAGCGCGCGGTGGTGGCCGTAGGGAGAGAAGCACGGCTGTCGCCGGAGAAATTACAAAGGCCCCGCAATAAGATAGAAGTTCCCAGTTTCACCATCTCCGGCGCGCCACCCCTCAATTTTGGGGTTGGCTTAGTGGGTAAGAGCGCCAGCTCCCCGCGCAGATTCTCCTCATCTGCTGCGAGCTGAGCTTTGATCGCGGCGCGTGGATTGTACCTGCGGTGAAGGCGAGCTGAAATCGGCCAAGTTGGGAAAGAAGCTAACGCCGATCGCGAATGAGCTGATCACCTTCCTTCGCCGGCATAGATGGCTGCTATTCGTGCAGCTGGTAGACAAACGGTCCTTCATCGCGATCCACATCGTCAGACCAGTTGGTGATCAGGCCAGTCGCGCCGGGCGGCGGCGAAGGATGGACGCAAAGTCCGTGAGGCTCTGGCGATCGAGCGCATCGATGAATTCGTCGACGGTTGGTGTGGTCCGTCGGAGGTTTTGCCGGGCCCGGGCGACGCTGCTGATCAGCGCGTTCGGAAAAGCGGCGTGCAAGCTCACGAGAAAGTCGTCTGGTGAAACGGATGAAATCCCATGCGATCCGATGTGCGAAGCGGGGAAATCCTTCAGATTCCAGGTCACGATTGCCTCGGCGCCCCCGGTGATCGCGGCGGCCAGGACATGCCTGTCGTCAGTATCGGGCAGAGAAAGGTTCGGGATCAGAGCCTGGTAGTCAACGATATCGGCATCTGGCAGCGCAGCCTTCATCGTATCGCGCGTGGCTTCGAGCCTGGCGATGGACGTATTCGGAGAATTAGCGGCCAGATTGCGTATCCATTCGGCGTGAATTTAGTCGGTCCAGCGCGCGGCGACTAGGCCGTCGAAGGCGCACTGGATCAGCAGATTGCGCAGATGGAAGGGATAGAGGACGCAGGCATCATAGACCGCGACAGGCGGTTTAGAGGCCATGGTTGACGATGAGATCCTCTGTATCCTCGGCCAACGCGTCCATCGCCTTTTGGCGAGCGTCCAGCTTCGCCTTCAACGCCAGCACGTCCTTGAACGATGCTCGGCGATGCTTTCCGACATAGCGGAACGGCAGGTCGCCGATGTCCATCCGATGAACGACCAGCGGGCGCGAAATGCCGAGGATCGCCGATGCGTCGGTCGGGCTTAGCTCCTGATCTTCGGTGAGCACGGCCACTCGCTCGCCGCTGAGCAGGCGCGATATCAGTGTCTCGACGACGCTAAGGGCAGCCGGCGGCAGCGACAATGTTTGTTCCCGTCCATCGCGTCGCCGGACGTGCAGCTCGATGTGATCGCCCTCTGCCAGTTTTGACAGAGGCGCGACCTTCTTGCGGTCCCGATCGGAGAGACCGGCGAACTGGACGACTTGGCTGGCCATGATCGTATCTCCTAGCAAGCCAATGTAGGGGGCCCAGTCATAACTGCAATAACTGAAACCCCAGCGTCGTGGTTAAGCGGCAAGACGTTGCTCCTCGACTTCTGCGGTGTCCTGTTCGGGTGCGGCCGCCTTCTGCAGGAACCGCGCGAGGGCGGCCTTTCGCGAGTCGCGGTCCAGCGCGTAGGCGGTCTGCTTGAACTCGATGCCATCGAGCAGGCCCTGAATGTAGCCGGAGATGGTGTCAGCGGCCATGATTAGCGCGGTGTCGAGGGTGTGGATGTAGTTGCTCGTAACGGATCCCTTTGAGTGACCGACCAACGCAGCGATGGTGACCTCAGTGAAACCGAGATCGTTGGCGATGCTGGCAAAGCTGTGCCGCAGCACGTGAGGCGTGATGTCGGCGAGCTGCGTGTCCGCGAAAATCTGCTCCCAATGGTTCGGGAAACTGCCGAACGCGTTGTCCTCGCCCTGACCCGGAAAGACGTAGGTCCCGCTCCGCTCTTTCCGGCTCTTCTCCAGATATTCCACGACTGGCAGGCCGATCGGTCGGATCGAGCTTCCTTCCTTGCTGTCGATCAGCCGCAGGCAGCTTGAGTCCGTGTCCGCTTCCGACCAGGCCAGCGTAACCATCTCGGTCCGTCGGCAGCCGGTGAGCGCAAGCTGCCGGATGATCTCCACCGACAAGTGATACTTCTCGTTCTCGGCGGCCGTTGTCAGGATTTCACCGAGGACGCGGTACTCGGCTTCGGTCAGTCGCCGACCCCTCACATTGTCTTTTGGCCGCCGGACACCATGGGCCGGATTGATATCGATGATGCCGGCCTCGACGGCGTAGGTGAGGATGCCACCGAGCAGCCCGATGGTCCGGGTGGCCGTTCCCGCGCCGCCACGCACGATGGCACGGCCGCGCAGCTTCTTCGTCTTCACGCTGCAGCGCGTCTTACCGGCCATGATGTCTTTCAGGGCCTTTGTGATGTCCGCTTTCACGAGGTCCTTGACCCTGCGAGTGCCGAGCAACGGCACGAGATGGCGTTCGATGCGTCCCGTGTCGGAGAGAATGGTGCTCGCCTTCTTTGGGCGACCACCTTTACCCAGGATGAGCCCAGCCTTCAGATCGGCGACATAGAGGTCGCAGAGCTCCTTGACGGTGATCGCCTTGTTATCGAGTTGCTTTTCTTCGGCGGGATCTTCGCCCTGCGCGATCCGGCCTAACTGGACCTTCGCTTCCTGGCGAGCGCGCTCTGGCGTCCACACGCCATGGAGACCGATGGTGAACCGACGCGATCGCTTGCCCAAACGATACTGAATGACATAGCTGCGCTTGCCGGACGTGAAGACGCGAAGGCCAAAGCCGGGAAGTTCATCGTCCCAGATCACGTAATCTTTCGGGCGGCTTTCCGCAGCGTCGACGACCCTTTTTGTGAGCTTAGGCATGGGCTTCCTCCGACGCGACCGCGTTCTCTCGCGTAAGCACCACGTAAGCACGAGGGCGAAAATCGTGGCGGGAAGAAGGATACCTTTGGCGGAGGTCGAAATCAAATTCTTTAGTGATTACAGGGAGATATGCGGACATTGGCGGCTCCTGGCGCTTATTGGCGGAGCCAGCGATAATCCCTCCGAAGGCAAAGGTCACACGTTCGAATCGTGTCGGGTGCGCCAGCAGCGCCGCTCCACCATGCTCTTTTTCCCCACCGAGATCGATCCATGGCCAACCACTTGAACGCATTCACGCGGTGCAAAACTGCAATTTTTGCAAGGTCGGTGATCGGATATCTCTGAAGGGCCTAAAGTGCGAAAGAGTTGTGACAATTGCGAGCTCCCCACGTTTGCACTCGCTGCGGCACAACAGTTTGATCTTCGCCATCTGAACCTCCCCAGTTTCAGATTTGTCGAATTCGCTAACGGGAAATCATTTGCTTGGCCAGTGAGCAAGCATTGGTAGCTCCGGCACGGTTCATTGTACTGCCTGCGCCTCCGGGAACTTCCATTTGGCGCTCAAGATTTCGGCTCGCGGACGATAGAGGCGCACCATGTAGTTCCAACCCTTCACGATCGGCAGACAGTTAGGGATTTTTCCGTCGCATCCGCCGAACTGGACGGAGACCGAACCATCAGCGCTCTTCTTCGCGGTGATGTTGTTGAGCGAATAAGCGTCGTATGGGTTTTTCTGAAATCGGCCCTCTGAGTCGTAAACGGTGATCGACCAAAAGCCGTCGACCGGGACGTTCGTTACGTTCAAACGGTACTTGGTATTGCCGTCGTTCTTCGCCGGAAAGACGTTGAGGTACTTGGCTTCCTTGTCGGGATTTCCGCCCCATGCCGATGCACTCAAAATGAGACGGCGCACCGGATCGACCTGCTCCCTCGTGCCAAAGCCTCTGTTGGAATCGGGAAGGGTCGACGCCAGCACCAGCAGTGCGTCCTTTACTTTCTTATGGCTGACGGGATCCCAGTTCGGGATTTCGAGCTTCCCGGCATTTCTCTGCTTGATCTTGACAGCGTCCTGCAAAGCGTTGGCCTGCTGGACATCCTTCGGGTCGGCAGGATCGACCAGCGTTCGCAGCGCCAGCATCAAGTAGCGCGTGCCGATCTTTTGTCTCGTGAACGTGTGGCTGCCGGCGCCGTAATATACAGCAGGCGTGTACTGGTCCTCATCGAGCACGATCAGGGACATGAAGCGTTTGCCAGCATCGGGTAGTGTGATCGTCACAGGCCCCGCATCGAGGTCAAACACCGCTGCCGAATACAGCGTGTCGCGGTTCGCGCGGATGACGATTTGATTGTCGACCGGCTCAAGTTCGCGGCGGTGGAGGAACCTGCCGATGCTTCCGGCGCTTTTGACGACACTAGAAAAATAAGTGTCGCTCTCGGCGCGCGTGAAGTTATCGGCGGAGACCGGCATTGTGTTGCCGGACGACTGCGCCTGCGCGGATGTCGCCAGCCAAATCGAAGCAAATGCCGCGAGAGCAATCTTCTTCATGGATGCCTCCTTAGTCCACCTTTGTCATTGGCGAAGGCGTCCACTCACCTCGCTTGACGAGGTCTTTGGGTACGTAGGTTCGGAACGTCAGCGAGAACGGCTTACTTTCGGGCGACGGCAGCCAATTCGATTCAGCCACACCCGCGACCGGCTTCGGGCCAACAGCGATTTTCAGCGAGCCGTCTGCCCCCTTCGCAAGCGGCGAGAAATTGTTGAGGTGAAATCTGTTGAGCGGATTAGGGACGACGCGGTAGTCCGGCACGCCGACGAGAATGACAGACCAGAAGGCTTCACTGACACTTTCCGGCAGCCTGTCGGCAGGAAAATGGATGACATAGCTGTTAGAGCCATTCAATGTCTGCTCGTTGGTGTCGCGTGTGGCGACGAAATAGATCACCTCGTCGATCGTGTTGGCCCAGATGCCGGCATAGTTGGCGACCGTGCGAAGCCGGTAATCGGCGCCGTAGTTGCCGACCGCGCTACCACCGACCCAATGATTGCGATAGGGCGCGCTTTTGGTAAAGGTGTACTCGATGAATTCCGGGACGATCTTGCGGATTTGCGCATCGACAGCGGCCCGCGCCTGTTGGCCTGACGCAACGTAGGCTGCGACGGCTCGAACTTTCTGCTGCATCGGAGCGGCATTTGGAGCGACGTCCAGCGCACTTGTAAGCTTGTCGTCGACATCATCAAAAATCTCGACGCCCATTAGATTCCTATTGTCAAACATCGGTATAGCGGGCGGCGCCTTGATCGTTGGTGTGCCGAGGGCGTTCGCCTTGAACGCCTGCTGGAGTTTCAAAGCCTCGTCTTTATCATCCTTGATTTCCACACGGCCGAGCAACTTGGCCTTGCTTGAGTGCAGTTCGATGCGCGCAGCGTCCGTGGGAATTTTCGCGGTCGAATTGGGATACACCAGCGCGAATTTCCCGAAAGGCTTCGAGGGGAATATCCGATCATTGATGTTGGCGATCACTTCACCCCATTCATCGAGAATCTGCGCCGTGTAGTAGCGGCCCTTTATCTCCGGCACTTCAAATATGATCGGCGTGTCGCTATCGACCGCGAACCAGGCTTCGAGATAGGCGGTATCGAGGTTCGGATTCACCCAATCCGCTGAGCCGATTGGATTGTATTTTATCGTGTTGTAGGCGAACCCCGGCGCGCCGCGATCCATATGTTCCTGGCGAATCACAAGCACCCGACCCAACAGATAGATGTAAGCGTCGGTGACGTCACCGTCGGAGATGCGGAGGGGCTGCGCCAGCGCGTTGGCGGCTGCTACCACATACGTGAACGCAAGAGCCGCAAGGGTCATTTGCTTCATGGCTCTACTCCCTACTACGCCACGATCACAGGGCTTGAAATCTGACGCCGCCGGAATCGGCCAGCCTGCACGGGCGACTATCGCGGCAGCATCTCTTCCCTATTTTGACTGATCCGTAGAACTTCTCCCGCGGCCATCGACGGGTCAACCTTAAACTGATTGGCGGCCATTTCGGGCAATGTGCAAATTGTGCCAATTTGAGATCGTGGTTTCTGAAACACGGCAACGGCACGCAGGGAAGGCGCCGCCGATGTAACCCGCGTCTTGGCAAATGCGCTCGCGATCAGGGGTGGTGCTTTCAAGCCGACGAGATCATCGCCTGAGCGCCGTGTCGGGTGCGCCATTTGCATACGAAACCGCATCATGGCCGCGGCAAATGCTCGGCATCAAGCTGAACTTAGGCAACCGTTAGAGCTTGGCCATTGCAAGCGCAGCGTTTTCGACCACGCTCACCGACGACAGCGCATGGCCACCGAGGCAATGATCGGCGACAGCAACTGTTCTGGACTGATCGGAGATAGCGGCGTGGGTTCAAGTGTTCAGAACCGCAATCATGCGGCCGCTTTCTTTCGATTGGCGTCAAGCCGACGATCGACAAGCGCAACGATAGCATCAAGACCAGGATGACTCATGCCCTGTTGCTCGGCGACGAGCTGCACAAGCTTGTCGGCGCGTTCGATATTAAGTGCACCGCTGTTGATTGCGCGTGCTGCAGACGCAGGGCGAGACAGGCTTTCCGCCGCCGCGGCGTATTTGTCGAAGGGCACCAGTTCGCTGTTCGTGGCGCCGAGCTTGATACAAAGAGCAATCACGAAGTCATAGATGTCGCGCGACTCCTGCAGATTGGAATGCACCGCTTCCTGTGCGGTTCGCATGCCATCTTCCGTGATGCAGCGGTAGTTGCCGGCCATTAGCATCGCCCATTTCGCAAGAGGGACGAAGATCGAGTCGTGAACGCGCAACTTCACTGGTAATTCGATCTTGCCCTCCGGCGCGTCAAAGCGTATCGCGCTGATGTCCTTCTCGAGGTTGTGCAGGATCTCGTTGCTCGCGTCATTGTCAAAGCGCGCGACTTTGAAGTTGGTCGGCAGCGTCACCTGCAGTACATTGACCTTCTCGCCCGGAGGCCGCACTGCCTGCGGATCGGGACTGCATAGTGTCAGCGCGCGCGGATCGAAATTGTCCCAGACTGCTGGCGCGGTATAAGCGGCCTTCAGCTTGTCCGCGTTCAGACCTGGAATGCGCTTCATGTAGGGCAGCGGCGGCATGTTCATGATGGACATGCAAGGCACCCGCGACTTCGCCACCGTATCGAGGAGCTCCCGCACCCCGGGCGAGCCGTATTGCGGCTCCTGCATCGCAAGCCCAATCAGATCGTAATCGGCCGGGTTCACATCGGCGGGGCCTGCGGCAGACACCGTACCTGACAGCCTGCGTGAGTCGATTTCGATCTGATCCGCGCGGCCACGAATCGGCATTCTGACGCGAAAGCCCTCGGCGTTGATCAAATCGGCTTCCGCGGGCAGGCACACGAGTTTCACATTGTGCCCGCCGAACATCATCTTGGACGCAAGCAACGATCCATAAGACGCACCCAGGATGAGAATATTGTAGCGTGGCATGAGTAGGAACTCCTTTGGTCAGGCTGCGCGACATTAGCGTGTTGGCCGGCGGGTATTTTCAAATCGTTTGCGAAGATATTCGCATTTTCCAGCGGGTGCGGGGGTCGGTAGCCTGATTTAGGCTGACTGATCCGAAGTGATTACCTGACCGAGCGTGGCCACCGGCTCGTCCACGGCAAAGCCAGAAACATCGGTTGACGGACAAGCCTGCACTCATCCGAGTCCGACGCGTATGCCCAACCGACTGCAAAGCGGCGGCTGCCATCCTGTGATACCGCCGTTCGATTGAGCTAGCGCGTGCCGGCGGTTCTTCGGGTGGGCGCCTTCGCGTCCAGATCGTCGGGGAGGTCGGGCACCAGCGTCGGATGCAACGGCTGCGAGTCGCGCACGCAATTGCGGCCGTCGGATTTGGCGCGGTAAAGCGCCGCGTCGGCGGCCTCGACGAGCCGCCGCCATGCCAGTTGCCCGAGATTGCCTTTGGCGAGGCCGAAACTCGCCGTGACGATCAGCGCCGTGCCATCCGACAGAACAAATTCGTTCGTTTCCAGCACGCTGCGGATTCTTTTCGCGAGTGCTTTTGCTCCGGCGAGATCGTCGCCCGGAATCAAAATCACGAATTCTTCTCCGCCAAAGCGGGCAAAGATATCGCCGGGCTTCAGCATCGGACGCACCACACGCACACACTCTCTCAGCACATGATCGCCTTCGAGATGCCCGTAACGGTCGTTGATGGCCTTGAAGTGATCGAGATCCATCAAAATCAGACACGCGCCATCCGCCATGACCTGACTGCTGGTATGGCTTTCGCCGATCATATCGAGCGCACGGCGGTTCATAAGGCCGGTCAGTCCATCGGTCTCCGCCTGCTGTTTGAGCTTTTTTGTCAGCGACGCGCGCTCGGCCAGGCTGTCGCGAAGAATGTCGATGGCGTCGAACAGGCGGCGCATTTCGGTGGCGTGACGCGGCTCAGGGTATGGTACGGTGGGACGATCCTCCGCCAGAACGATCACGGCTTCCCGCGCCCGCATCAACGGCCCGAACACAAACCGCTGAGCTGCGACCAACAGACCAGCCAGAATTCCGAGAATGATCGTGGTGATGGCGATCGTCACCACAAGAGTCACCAGCGCTCCGTTGCGAAGCACGGTGAAGTGCTCGAGTGTAATATCGAGAAAACCTCCGCGCAGGCGTTCCAGCGGCTTCAGCGTTTCAACGAAGTGGACCGTGAATTCGTCAGCCGTCATAGAGTACTTGCCCGAGATGCGGCCTTCCGCGACAAGCCCGTCAACCATGCTCAAACCTTGACCGAAGAACATCCGCTCGACATCGCGCCAACCCGTAGACAAAAGCGGATTGCCACGGCTGATGACGTCCTGATCTCCTATCAGTCGCCACAGTTCGAGAATGCGGCCGCGCGTCCGGTTGCTGTCGACCAGATGTTTCAGCTGAAGCGGCTGGCTGACGGCAATTGGGGCCATGATCTGCGACGCGATCCGACCGCCATGCTCACGCAACTCACCGAGAATCCGCCCGGTCATCACCGGTGCCGCCAACCCCGGACTCGATAGACTGAGGGCCGCCACCTTCCAGGCAACGACGGATTGAAATGTATCGACGACCTGAAACATGCTCTCGATCGCCGCCTGCACATCGGCGATGCTACGGTTCGCTCGCGGCATGGCCGCGACGCGGTCGACCTCCCGGCGGCCTGCCCGAAGCTGCGCCTTCACCGGCGTCAACAGATGCGACGGAACGCCGCCACTCGCTGACAACTGTTCGAGGATGGCGTCTGACCGGGAGCGGAATACAACGAGCCGCTCGCGCAGCGTCCCGTCCGTCAGGCCCGCATCGCCAAGCACGCTGTTCGAGGGCCCGCGTTCAGCCGAAAGAAGATTTGCGGTATCAAGGATCAGCCGGTAGCCCTCAAGTCCGCGCAGATTCTGGCGGGCGCGCCGATAGTCATCGAGCGACCGGCCGATCACGCTGGTGGCAAGAATTCCGGTGCAAACGAGCGCAATCCCGGTACCGATCAGCAACTTGCGGCGCAGGCTGTGATCGTCGCCGCACGGCATGCTGTGCCAAAGCCGGATCTTGATCCGTCGCAGAAATGCTCCGAGATTCCTGACCGACCTTGAGGTCATCGTTCTGCTGGTCCTTACACTGGAGCTTCTGCGTCCGCGGCCATAGGCACATGCAGGACTTTCATTTGAGTAAAGTGACACGGTTAAGATCACGCCTGGCGGCCGAGCCCGCTCGCGGTTCGGCGCGCAGAGCGCCGCGCAAGTATCCGCGATCACATCTGTGCGACGATACCTGCCGCGTTAGGGGAAAATTCAGCTTAACGCACGGCGTGGTGCATGGCAGACATCGGCGATCTGCAGTTACGTCGCGTATCCGCGATTTGCCGCTCCGTCCGCGAACTGGACGCTGCGTGTCAGTAACGCGGAACGCGGCGCGGACGCACGGGCACAGCGTTTCGGTCAGCCTGAGAAAGCCAGTAATTCGGTTGGCAATAAGCAGCCGTACCGGAGATCGCGGCCAAACACTGCTCGTAAGTATCGTATCGGCAGTCGCCCGGCCCCGCGTCGCCTTTCCTGCAGAACGGATAGTCGTACGCGGCCGAGAACTCCGTGCCGAGAAATGAGAACGCTGCGATTCCGATCGCTGTCAGTATGACTTTCCGCTTGTCCATCGCGTACGATCTCCAGTCAGGGCAATATCTGACCAACCGTTCCTCCGGTGCGGGTGCCCGTCAAGCAACGAATCTGTGACCCGATTTCGGCAGAGTGTCGTCAGCCCAGCGCGGCTGGTGTCGTCCGGCAGCATCCGCTTGAACAGTGCGATTATGCGCTCTGCTTCTTTCGGCTCAAGCGTAATGGCGTGCCGGACTGCGGCCGCAAAAACGGCGCCGCGGCAGCAGCGGTGTGGATGCGCGACCTGAAGGACTGGACCTTCTGGGATCATCTGCGGACGATTGCCTCTGCCGCCGCCAGCGCATTGTTCGTGGTCGCACTTGCCGCGCGATGAAAGCGTTGACCGGGCGCGGCAGAACCCTTGTATACTGGCGACTAGCGGTCATACGAGAGGTTGGCATGCGCAAGGTGATCGAATTCGACGACAACACCTATCAGGCGCTGGTGCAGCTCGGACGGGACCGGATGGCGACGCTTCAGGAGCTTGCAGATGAATCCTTCGCCGATCTTCTGAAGAAACACGGCGTGCCGAAAGACCTGCGGGAGGCACTGCGCCGAAGCGCCAAGGCCTCCGCGCCCGTCGCGAAGCGCAAGAAGAAAACCGCCCGCCGCAAATGACGCTCGCCTCTGGCCGACATGCTGCTCCTGCCGGCCCGGTGCTGATCACCGGATGCTCCAGCGGCGTCGGCCGCGCCGCGGCGACGATTTTCCGCGCAGCAGGTTATGAGACTTTCGCAACCGCCCGTGATCCATCGACGCTCGACGATCTGCGCGCACTGGGTTGCCGCACGCTGGCGCTTGATGTCACCGACGAGACTGCAAGGCGCGCGGCCGTGGATGCCATTGAGCGTGAATTCGGCGCGGTCGGAGTTCTCGTCAACAATGCCGGTTATGGCCAGTACGGTCCGCTGGAAGAGATTTCGCTCGACGCCCTGCGGCTGCAGTTCGAAACCAATGTCTTCGGCGGCTTAAGACTGTCGCAGCTGGTGCTGCCCGCCATGCGGCAAGCAAAACACGGACGCATCGTCAATGTCAGTTCGGTGGCGGGACGCGTCAGTTCGATCGGCGGCGGCGCGTATCATGCCACGAAGTTTGCCATCGAAGCGCTGACCGACGCCCTGCGTCCGGAGGTCGAACCTTTCGGCATTGACGTCGTCAACGTGCTGCCGGGTCCCATCGCCACGCACTTCGAGGCGACGCTGCTGAAAAGCATTCCGGACACCGGGCAGCAAAGTCCCTACGCTTATTTCAAGCAGCGCCTTGCTCAGCGCATGCGTAGCTTCCTCGATCCTCATCGATTCGGCGTGATGTCGGCGGAGACCGTGGCGCGCACCGTCTTCAAGGCCGCGACAGCAAATCGGCCAGGAACGCGTTACAACGTGGGCCTCGTCGCGCATCTTGGCCCCATCGGCCGCGCCCTGACGCCTGACCGCGTCGTGGACTTCATAACGCGGCGGAAGGTGCCGGTCGAAAAGAAATAGTCGGGACTTGATACGAATTCACCCTCTCCCCTTGTGGGAGAGGGGGCGAAGCCACGAAGCGGGTGAGGGGTCTGCACTTTCACGATGAGACCTAGCCCCTCACCCGGTTTCTCACTGCGTTCGAAACCACCCTCTCCCACAAGGGGAGAGGGAAGTTTACGCCTTCTTCATACCGGCCTTCACCGCATCCGCCGTGATCGGCAGTGAGCGCACGCGCGCGCCGACCGCGTTGTAGATGGCGTTGGCCAGCGCCGGAGCCACCACCGTCACCGCGGGTTCGCCGACGCCGGTCGCGGGTTCGCCATTGGCAATAACGGCGATCGCCACCTCCGGAACCTGGCTCATCCGCATCGGGGTGTAGGTGTCGAAGTTGGTCTGCTCGATCGCGCCATCCTTCATGGTGGCCTTCTCGAACAGCGCCAGCGACATGCCCCACAGCGCCGCGCCCTCGACCTGGGCGCGGATGCCGTCGGGGTTCACCTGCGTGCCAACATCGGTGGCCACGGTGAGCTTCTTCACCTTGACCTCGCCGCTGTCGTCCACCGCGACATGGGCGACGCACGCCGTCCAGCTCGCGGTGGCGCGTTCCTGCGACGACACGCAGGCGACGCCCATGCCTTCACCCTTGGGCAGTTTCTTGGTGCCGTAACCGGCAAGACCCATCGCCGCGAGCAGCGTGTTGCGCAGCCGTTGCGCGCCGCCGGCATTGGCGCCCGCGCCATCGAGCAGATCGATGCGGAACTGCGCCGGGTCCTTCCCCGAAGCCACCGCCAGTTCATCGAGCATGCTTTCCACCGCCCAGAAGGTCCAGCCGGGAGCCACCGAGCGCAACTGGCCCGAGGGGGTGGCCGACTGCGCCAGCTCGTTGATGATGGCGCGGACATTGTGGTTGGGCACCGTATAGAAGAAATCCGCGCCGTTCACCGTAAAGGCATCGAGCGCGCCCTTCTTCTCGACATCCGGCGACAGGAACGCCGGGATGCCCCAGCGCTTGGTCGGCCAGGCGCTGACCACGTCATGATTGAACGCAATCAGCTTGCCGCTGTCGTCGAGACCGGCCTTGATCTTCTGGAAGGTCAACGGACGCGAGAAGTCCATGGTGGTGTCGTCCTCGCGCGAGTAGATGACCTTCACCGGCTTGCCGACGGCTTTCGCCGCAAGCACCGCCGGCACCAGCATGTCGCCGTCGAGACGCCGGCCGAAGCCGCCGCCCAGCCATGCCTGATGCATCACGATGAACTTCGGATCGATGCCGAGCGCACCGGCGGCGATCCCGCCCGAACGGGTAGCGAACTGGTTGCCGGTATAAACGTGCCAGATATCGCCCTGCTGCTGCGCCGTGGCGTTCATCGGCTCCATCGGCGCATGGATGTTGATGTTGGTGGTGTACTCCGCCTCCATCACCTTCGATGCCTTGCCGAGCGCCTCCGCCGTATCGCCATTCTTGACAAAGAACAGCCCCGACGCGTTGTCGGCCTGCAGCCGCTTGGCTTCCGCCAGCAGGGATTCGCTCGAGACCTTGGCGTTCGGCCCGTTGTCGTAGGTGACCTTGAGCGCGGCCGCCGCCTTCTTGGCGTTGGCAAAGGTGTTGGCCACCGCCACCACCCAGCCCGTGGTGGTGCCGGTCTTGTCTTCCAGCGTCACCGCCTTGATAAAACCCGGCACTTTCTTGGCCGCCGAGTCATCCACCGACTTCACCGTCGCGCCATAGCGCACCGGCGGCATCACGATTTTGCCGTAGACCATGCCGGGCAGGAACGTATCGATGCCGTACTTCGCCGTGCCGTTAGTCTTCGCCGGAATGTCGATTTGCGGGATCGACTGGCCGACCAGCGTGTACTGATCCGGCGCCTTCAGCTTGAGCGCTTTCAGCTCATCGGCCGAAAACTTCTTTGTTGCCTTGCCGCTCTTCACGACCTCCGCGAAGCTCAGCGACTTCTTCGATTTCGGATGCGAGATTCTGGAATCACGCACCACAAGTTCGCCGGCCGGGACACCCATCATGCCGGCTGCGGCTTCGGTCAACGCGATGCGGCCGGCGGCGCCCGCGCGGCTCATGGCGTCGAAGTTCATCATCGTGCTCCAGGAGCCGCCCGTGATCTGCACGCCAAGAACCGGATCATTGTATTTCGGATCGTTGGAGGCGAGTTGAACCCGCATATCCTTCCAGCTTGCGCCCAGTTCTTCAGCCACAAGCTGCGCCATGGTGGAGGCAATGTGTTGCCCCATGTCGGCCTTGCCGCAGGTCACGGTAACAAGCCCGTCCGGCGCGATCGAGTACCACACACTCGGATCAAACGTTGCGGGCGTGGCAGGTGCAGCAAGCGCGGATGATCCCGGAACCGACGCGAAGCCGAGCGCGAGGCCCGCAGCAGAGGTGCCGACGATAAACGAGCGGCGGCTGAGATCTGTCGATGTTTCGACAGTGATGTGCTTATTCATGTTGCCCTCCGATCCGCCGGCGCGTTCGAAGCGGTGCGCATATCGTTGGCTGCGCGCATGATCGCTTTCTGAATGCGCGAATAGGTCATGCAGCGGCAAAGGTTGCCGTCCATGTGCGCGACGACTTCATCCCTGGTCGGATTGGTGTTCTTGGCGAGCAGCGACGCCGCCTGCATGATCTGGCCGGACTGGCAGTAACCGCACTGCGGCACCTGCTCGAGAATCCACGCCTTCTGCAGCGGATGATCGCCCTTGGCGCTCAAGCCTTCGATGGTGGTGATCTTCTTGCCGGCCACGTCGCTCAGCGCAGTCTGGCACGAGCGCACCGCCTCGCCGTTGACATGTACTGTGCATGCGCCGCAAAGACCCGCGCCGCAGCCAAATTTCGTCCCTGTCATTTGAAGCTGTTCGCGAATAACCCAGAGCAGCGGCGTATCGTTCGCCGCTTCGACGGACACATTCCGCCCGTTAATGCTTATCGTGGGCATTTTTTCGTTTCCCCGCCGGTGCACGACATCGCTTACGGCGATGACTCACATCAAGGTCGTCCGCCCACCACGCACCGGTCGGTAGCAAGCCACCGGAGAATGGTCGCGTTCACAACCGCTGGCAACAAAATTAGAATCGATCAAAACAAAATGATGGCGTATGAGCGCGGCAGCGCCGTTGTGCAACGCCGCAAGCGGCGCAGGCCGCTAGCTGACAGGGGGAGTTGCGCGCTTGGGAATCGTCATTGCGGCAATCCCGGCAACGACGCAAACCAGACCGATCCAGATCGTGGGCGAGAGTGTTTCGCCCAGAACCACCACGCCAAGACCGACGCCGAGCGGCACGCGCAGGTAAGCCTGCGCGGTGGTGCCGACCGGTCCCAGCGTCTGGATCAGGCGGAAATAGATCACGAAGGCGAGCGCGGTCGAGAACACCGCAAGCGCAATCAGGGCTGTGATGGACGCCGCCGACGGTGTCAGCGTCCATGGCCGGTCGATGATCAAACTGAGCGGCGTCAGCATAACCGCGCCGCAGATCAACGAGCCGGCGGCCGGCACCATCGGATCGAGCCCGTTGAAATTGCGCCCGAACAGCACGGCCGCACCGAACAGGACCGCGGAGAGCACCAGTGCAAGCTGCGCGATGACATCCTGTCCCAATCCGTTCAGTGCATCGACGCCCACGACCAGACAGATTCCGGCGAGACCTGCCGCAACACCGAACGACTGGCGCAAGGTCGGACGCTCGTGACGCACGAACAGCAGCGCCAGCAGGAAGGCAAAGATCGGTGCGTTCGAACCCAGGATGGTCGCGAGACCGGCGCCGACGTGCTGCTGCGCATAGGCGATCAGCGTGAAAGGGATCACGCTGTTGAGACAGGACTGAATCATGAACCGCTTCCACACCGCTGGATCGCGCGGCATGGTGATGCCACGCAGGCGCATGATCGCCAGCAGAATGCCGCCTGCGATCAGCGTGCGCGCGGCGATCAGGGTCAGCGGCGGAATGGTCTCGACGCCGATCTTGACCAGCGTGTAGGCCGCACCCCACAGCGTCGCCAGCAGCACCAGCAAGGCAAGATTGATCGCGGTGCGCGAGGGTGGCGTCTCGATTGCGAGTGTCATGTCGCGCCGTCAGCTTTCTGTTCGCGGCGACGTTGCCACGCCGGCGCAGTTCATTGTTTCGATACGGGTCGAAGCTTATCCGCCGCGCAGCAGATTCGAATACTGCTCCGGCACCTCGATGTCGAAGCCGAGGATCGCCGCCGAGAGCGCCTTTCCGTAATTGTCGAGGCTGAGGCTGCGCGATACACCGCCGCCGAGCGCACCCTCCGCCACGAAGTTCAGCGCGGCGAGATTGTCGGCTTCATAGCGCGTGACATCGCCCTTGATTGCGCCGCGATAGAACGCCTTGAACCGCGCCGCGGTCAGTTGCTCTTTCAGCAAGGGATAGAATTCGTCGCAATAGGCGATGACGGCGATGTTCGAGGTGTTGCCCTTGTCGCCGGAGCGCACATGCGCGACGCGTTCAAGTTTGACCTGCAAAGTCCCTTGCATGGCTTCAGCTCTCATACCTGGTGATGGCGGGGGGCACCGCTTCGCGCGGGACCAAAGTGGACCACACGCCGATGATCTCGCGGGCACGGTCCTGATGCGGCACCCGCTTGCCGGTCATGCCCACACCTGACACGGCCATGCCGTCGATCTCACGGCCGACCTTCAAGGCCTCCTCACGCGTCCTGCAGCGCGCCGCGACGCGCACCGCGACTTCATAAGGCTCCGGCGCATCCTTTGGTGTGGCTTCGCCATGAATCGCATTGAGGCCGAGGAAATCGATCCGCAGGTCGTCGGTCTTCAGGTCCACGATGCGAAACCGCTCTTCCAGAATCCGCTTCGCTAACTGCGCACGGCGCAGCGCGCCCGGCCCTGCATAGAAGAACATGTCCTCGCCGATGAAGCCTTCCATACAGCCCATCGAGACTTTCAGCGTCGGCGTCCGCGGCTTGCCGCCGATATTGCTGACGCGCATACGGTCCGGCCCAACCTGCTCGAGCGCGGCAGTGGTGAAATCAACCACCACGTCCGGCGTGATGTAGTTCGCCGGATCGTGCACCTCGTAGAGCATCTGCTCCTTTACCGTCATGGCATTGATCGCGCCGCCGGTGCCCGCGACTTTCGCGATCACCGCGCTGCCATCCGCTTCCACCTCGGCAATCGGAAAGGCCAGATCCCACGGGTCCGGCACATCCTTGAAACCAGGGTCGGCGAAATAACCGCCGGTGACCTGCGCCCCGCATTCCAGCAAATGCCCGAGACCGCTGCCCGCGCCAAGCCGATCGAAATCATCCGCCCGCCAGCCGAATTCGTGCATCATCGGCGCGAGAAACAGCGACGGGTCGGCGACCCGGCCGGTGATGACGATGTCCGCGCCCTGACGCAGCGCTTCGACAATCGGCTCCGCGCCGAGATAGGCTTCCGCTGAAATGATCTCCGGCGCGATGGAGGCGACCTGCGCGCCGCTTTCGAGAATGGTGCCGCCGAGTTTCGCGATCCGGTCGGTGATCAGACTGCCCGAGACCGCGGCGACCTTCTTTCGTTTTGCTCCATGTTCGCGCAGGAGTTCGACGATGCGCTGCGCCGCGCCGTCCGGATTGATCCAGCCCTGGTTGCTGATGATCTTCGTGCCGCGCTTCAGGCAACCCGGCAGCACCGCCTTCATGCGGTCGTCGAGATAGGTGTCGTATCCGGGAAATGACGGATCACGCCGCTTGCGCACCTGCGCTGCGGAGACGGTCGCTTCCGCCATGGTTTCGAAACAGAGATAATCGAGGTCGCCCCGCTCGGCGTTGAGTTTCGCCGGCTCGATGCGGTCACCCCACCACGCCGATCCCGCACCTATCCGCAAACGCGACAAAAAGTTGATCCTTCCCCGGAATTTTCGTTGGTCTTTCGGCTTGCCTTGACCGGCAAATCCAACAAGTATTTGCGCATGAAACTAGTTGTCTTCACAGCGCTTGTCGCCCTTATCCTTGCGCATACCCCCGTGCACGCGAGGCAGTTGCCGCCCTCCCCGTTCACCACGACGCTGTCCAACCACACGCCGCTGGTGTTCGGTATGAGCGTGGAGGACGCGACCGAGGCGCTCGGACAACCGCTGAGCTATGTCAGCGGGCGGCCCGGCAACGAAATCTTTCTGGTGATCCGCAATGTCGGCGGCAGCCGCTGGTCGTTCCGCGACAATCCGCTTTATCTGCAATTCCGCGGCGGCCGTCTGACCGGCTGGAAGGCCGACTGGAGCCGCAACTGGATGTGGCGATAGGGCGGCACTCAGAGATCCCGAATTGACACCGAGCCGTCGCCGGATGGAACGCAGCGATGTCCTGAGGCGCGAACATCGTGCGCAGAATCGATGGCCTGGGGAGTATGGGTCCCGGCCTTCGCCGGGACGCCGCGCGGAGGGGCGCGTTAAAACCACCGCTCGGCGACGACGACAGTATCGCCGGGCTTGAGGAAGGTGCCGGGCGGCACAACCGCCTGCGCGGTCCCACCTTCGCCGACGCGGGTCAGCCGGATGGCATTGCGTTGCGCGCGCGGCGTGAAGCCGCCGGCAATGGCCACCGCACTCTCGAGAGTCATATTGGGCACGTAGGGATATTGTCCGGGAGCGGCGACTTCGCCGAGGATGAAGAACGGGCGATAGCTCTCGACCTCCGCGGCCACATAGGGCTCGCGCAGATAGCCTCTTTTCAGCCGCGCCGTAACGGCCGCGGCGAGTTCAGCAGGTGTCAGACCGCGCGCGGGCACCGACCCGATCAGCGGCATGAT
The DNA here is from genome assembly GCA_000826465.1 of Acanthamoeba mauritaniensis. Lineage (NCBI taxonomy): Eukaryota > Discosea > Longamoebia > Acanthamoebidae > Acanthamoeba > Acanthamoeba mauritaniensis. The sequence continues at coordinate 81,097 of CDFE01034564.1, read as the reverse complement.
GATCGATCCGCTCGCGCCGACCGCATAGGTATTTGTGAGACCGTCCTGGCCATAAACGACGATGCGCAGCCTGTCACCGGCATCAAGCCGATACGGCTCATCGACCGGAGCGTAGCCGGTCGATACCGACGCAGACGTCCGCATGCAGCCCGTCAGCGCGAGCGCAGTGACAACGACAGCGATTAGCGACCATCGCGACGCACGCATAAAACACTCCGGGCCCGTCCTCATCTGAGAGACAGGCCCGGTTTGCGGCACGTATGGTTAACAAAGCGTTAGGCGTCCATTTGGCCGCACATGATCCGATCGAAAACGGGTCTCCAGATCATGCGCTGACGCCCACTCCGATCGGGCAGGACACGCCGGTTCCGCCAAGACCGCAGTAACCGGCGGGATTCTTCGCCAGATACTGCTGATGGTAGTCCTCGGCAAAGTAGAACTCGCCGGCCGGCTTGATCTCGGTGGTAATCGAACCGTACCGCTTGGCGTTGAGCGCCTTGTTGTAGGCGTCCTTCGAGGCCAGCGCCGCCTTCAACTGTGCATCGCTGGTGGTGTAGATCGCCGAGCGATACTGCGTGCCGATGTCGTTGCCCTGACGCATCCCCTGGGTCGGATCGTGACTTTCCCAGAACGTCTTCAGCAACGCGTCGTAGGACACCTTCTTCGGATCGAACACCACCAGCACCGCCTCGGTGTGGCCGGTGCGGCCCGAGCAGGTCTCTTCATAGGTGGGGTTCGGCGTCGATCCGCCGGCATAGCCGACCGCAGTGACATACACGCCGTCCATTTCCCAGAATTTGCGCTCGGCGCCCCAGAAGCAGCCGAGACCGAACACCGCGGTCTCGAGGCCTTCGGGATACGGCCCCTTGAGCGCATGGCCGCTGACGAAATGGGTCTTCGCGGTCGGAAGCGCTGTCGGTCGGCCAGGCAGTGCATCGGCAGCACTCGGCACTTCAAGGGGTTTGCGGGAGAAGAACATGGCTTGCTCCTTGTGGGTTGGCTTCTCTCTATAAGTATTATGTGCCTTTACGCGCCGCCCGTCAGGGCGTTACGCGTAGCTGGCTCATCATATGTCCGGCATCGCCTCTTGAAATTCCGGCGGCCGCGTTCGCAGATTCCAACCGCTGGACGAACCCGTCGCCGGTCAATTCCGCGAATAGCCGATCAGCGGCTTGGCGGGCCGGAACAGCAGCATCAGCAGAATGCCCAGAAGGCCCAACACGGCCCAGGCGGGCTGGTTGAGCAGCAGCTTCATGACGCTGTTCCAGAGCAGCGGCGAGACGCCCTCAACCATAGCCTGAAACGACAGCTGGCTGGCCTGATTGATGTCGTTCCACAACTCGCCAAGCCGCGTGATCCGCAGCGTCTGGTCGGCAATGGTCCGGGCCCCATCGTAAACCAGCGACAGGAAGCCGACGACCAGCAGAAACAGCCCGATCAGACGAAAAAACCCGCGGATCATCGTTCACCCCCTATATTTCAATCACTTCGCCGAGCCCGGCAGGGACCTTAAACAGTCCCGATTGGGCCAAAATAGGCCCGGAAATCGTTGACGGTGCAGGCCAGTATCCCTATAAGAACCCCGACTGGCGGCGGGCGCAATCCTGCCGCCGATGTTCTTTAAGAGCGTGTCGTTTTAAGCAAGCTCTTTGGAAAGAACATTCTCAGGAACACCCGATTTTCACCCAGCATCGGCCGAACGGTCGATATCGATCGCTCTGCTGGCTCGATATGACAGCCGCAGACTGACCGACCGAGAGAAACCGAGAGACCATGGCCAACACCACCTCTGCCAAAAAAGCGACGCGCAAGATTGCCCGCCGTACCCTGATCAACAAGTCGCGCCGCACCCAGATGCGCGGCTCGGTTCGCAACGTCGAGGACGCCATCAAGAAGGGCGACCGCGCCGCTGCACTCGAAGCGATGAAGCAGGCCGAGCCGGATTTGATGCAGGCCGCGCAGCGCAACATCATTCACAAGAACAATGCGAGCCGGAAGGTGTCGCGCCTGACGCATCAGATCGCTAAGCTCGCGAAGTAAGCTCCGCAGCGCAATCTGAAAAAGCAGACTGACAAAAGAGCCCGGCTGACGCCGGGCTTTTTCTTTTGCCGTCGCTTCATCGTTCGCAAACATTCTTCATCGCGACTCGATCGGCGGCACGTAGGCACCGCAGAGAGTGCACATGCGAAGAGCGCGCGCTGCGCTTCCGATCTTTTGAAAAAGCAAGTGCGCGAGCGCACCGACTCCAGAATGCCGACAAGGGTTACCCTGTTCGGTCGATCACAAAAATGCACGCGCGGCGAAGACCTTATCGGCATAGCGCACGGCAGCACTTGGAAAACGCAGGCGCCGCCTGATGAATCTTAAATTATTTATGAAGGAAGTTTTGACGATCGGCCGATTTGTGACAGCTGTCCGACTTCTCGAATCTTCGCACAGATTCAAAACCTTGCCGTTTTGTCACGAAGACGCGCCCGTTTCACATCGCCCGCAAGTCGCACTTTGAGCGCGCGATGCGAAATCAATTCCGTTGCGAGCCGTAGCGCCTCGTGTATTTCTTAGTACGTCACGTCGTCCACGGCTCTTCTGATCAGCGCGGTTTGAGAACCTTGGGCGGGCATGCAAGTCAGGACAGTCTGCAGGCTAGCGACGCTTTCCAAGCGATGGTCGGATCCGAACTCACATGATTTGTGGGGCCGGTACCCTGTGTGAAAATTCTCCGCCGCGGCCGGGACACTCCGGCCCCCGGATCAAAAGTGAGAAGCCGCACAGAGTAAAGCATCCACCGGCTTCGAAAGACAGGGGACAGGGTTGGACGGGCAAAACGAAGCGAGTTGATGTCTGATCGATCAGCGGATCGGACGATATGAGATTTGAACACATCAAGGCGACAACAACTTGCCGCGAATTTCCCGCGGCAGGAGGGGGAATATCTATGTCCAGCAGCCAGAGCCGACAGAACGACTTTGCAGCATTCATTTCCAGCGATGTTGTTTCCGTGAACGCGCCAGCTGCCCCCTGCGGTCCGCCAATCCGGCACAGTACGCGCTAACGCCACACGCGCCTTCCCTCCCAATTCAGCGCCACGCGGCGATCAACGCCGAACGGCGGAGCGTCCGAGGACGAAGGAAGGAGCGCATGTCGGCGGGCGGCCCCACTCATTTCACGGCGACCACGCCGGATCACACATCAACCAGAAGATCAGAACGCAAATGACAATCTCGGCAGAAACAATCTCAACGAACCTCGGACTGGCAGACGTCGAACGCGATCAGTGGGCCCGGTTCAAGGGACGGCTCCGGACCAACGTCGGCGAGGATTTCTACACCAGCTGGTTCGCGCGCATGGACCTCGAGCGCATCCATGACGACTGCGTCCACATGACGGTGCCGACCAAGTTCCTCAAAAGCTGGATCCAGGCGCACTATGCCGACCGCGTCCTGACCTGCTGGCAGTCGGAAGCGCCGAGCATCAAGCGCATTGAACTCACGGTGCGAACCGCCATGCGCTGTGCCACCCCTGTCAAGGATACGAAAGCGCCGCAGGACGAACGCCGGGCTGACAATAACCAAAGCCGGCCCGCGCCCGAGTTGCGCAATACCGCCACCGCGCCGGTTTCAGCCAGCCACGATGCGCTCGGCGGCTCGCCGCTCGATCCTCGCCTGACATTCGCAACCTTCGTGATGGGCCGTTCTAACACGCTGGCGCATGCCGCCGCCCGTCAGGTGGCCGAAGGCCGCCGCGGCGACAGCGTGATGTTCAATCCGCTTTACATTCATGCGGGCGTGGGCCTCGGCAAAACCCATCTGCTGCAGGCGGTGACCTGGGCCGGAAATTCCAATCCCGAGCGCAAGGTACTGTATCTCACGGCCGAGAAATTCATGTACGGCTTTGTCGCCGCGCTGAAATCGCAGACCGCGCTGGCCTTCAAGGAAGCGCTGCGCGGCATCGACGTGCTGGTGATCGACGACCTGCAGTTCCTGCAAGGCAAATCGACCCAGTCGGAGTTCTGCCACACTCTGAATGCGCTGATCGACGCCGGCCGTCAGGTCGTGATCGCCGCCGACCGGCCGCCGTCCGATCTCGAAAGCCTCGACGATCGGGTGCGCTCGCGTCTGGCCGGTGGCCTCGTGGTCGAAATGGGCTCACTTGGCGAAGAACTGCGGCTCGAAATCCTGAAGTCGCGCGTGTCCGCGGCGAAGGCGCATCATGCCACCTTCGACGTGCCGATGCCGGTGCTGGAATATCTCGCCAAGACCATCACCCACAACGGCCGCGACCTCGAAGGCGCGATCAACCGCCTCCTCGCTCACTCGAAGCTCAACGCAACCACCGTGACGCTGGAAATGGCCGAGCGCGAAGTGCGCGATCTGGTCCGGCCGATGGAGCCGAAGCGGGTCAAGATTGAGGACATCCAGCGGGTCGTCGCCCGGCAATACAATGTCAGCCGCTCCGACCTCCTGTCGTCGCGCCGGACCGCCAATGTGGTTCGCCCGCGTCAGGTCGCGATGTACCTCGCCAAGACGCTGACGCTGCGCTCCCTGCCTGAAATCGGACGCCGGTTCGGCGGCCGCGACCACACCACGGTTCTGCATGCCGTCCGCAAGATCGAGGCGCTGGTCTCCAAGGACCTCACGCTGTCCGACGAGGTCGAACTGCTGAAGCGCCAGCTTCAGGAGTGATCCCGCCGGCATGGTTTGGAAAGACCTGAGATAACAAAGGGGGAAAGCCGCTTCCAAGCGGTCCCTACCCTTGCGCTTCGCGCGCAACCGCGTCACCTTACGGTCCCCCGAGGCCCCGGCGAAACCTCCATTTCGTCAGGTCCGCGGGTTTCAGTCGCCGGCGCGTGCTTACCAGCCGCCCGGCACCTCCAATAACGATGTGGACTCGTCCGGCCCATCCCGGACGTGCTCCGGGACTTAAAAGTCCAGACTTGGGATCGGGCGGAATTGTCATGAAGGTTACCGTCGAGCGCGCGCAACTGCTGAAATCGCTGAGCCACGTTCATCGCGTGGTCGAACGCCGCAACACCATTCCGATCCTCGGCAACGTGCTGATCCGCGCCGACAAGTCGCGCCTCAGCCTGAAGGCCACCGACCTCGACCTCGAAGTCACCGAAACGCTGGCGGCCGAGACCGGCACCGGCGGATCGATCACCGTCCCTGCGCACATGTTCTACGACATCGTGCGCAAGCTGCCCGACGGATCGCAGATCGTTCTCGAAGGCGACGGCGACAGATCGGTTCTCGCCATCCGCGCGGGGCGTTCGCGCTTCACGCTGCAGACGCTGCCGGAAAGCGACTTCCCGGATCTTGCCGCCGGCGACATGACCCATTCGTTCACGCTGGCCGCCGCTGACATGAAGCGGCTGATCGACCGCACCCAGTTCGCGATCTCGACGGAGGAGACGCGCTACTATCTCAACGGCATCTATCTCCACGCAGCAGGCAGCGCCAAACAAGCAACGCTGCGCGCGGTGGCGACCGACGGCCACAGACTGGCGCAGGTCGATCTGCCGCTGCCGAAGAGCGCCGAGGGCATGCCGGGTGTCATCGTGCCGCGCAAGACCGTGGGCGAAGTGCAGCGTCTGATTGAAGACAACGAAGCAGAACTCAAGATCGAGCTGTCACAGGGCAAGATCCGTTTCACCATCGGCGACGTCGTACTGACCTCAAAGCTGATCGACGGCACCTTCCCGGATTATGGCCGTGTCATTCCGCAGAACAATGACAAGGAACTGATCGTCGACAAGAAGGATTTCGAGGCCGCGGTTGACCGCGTCTCGACGATTTCCAGCGAACGTGGCCGCGCCGTGAAACTCGCGCTGTCTGCCGGCAAGCTGATCCTGTCCGTGACCAATCCTGACTCGGGAAGTGCGACGGAAGAACTCGAAGTCGAGTATGCGTCCGACCCGCTCGATATCGGCTTCAACTCGCGCTACCTGCTCGACATCGCAGCCCAGATCGAAGGTGAAGTCGCCGTGCTGCGTCTTGCCGATCCCGGTTCGCCGACGCTGGTGCAGGACAAGGATTCCAAAGGCGCACTTTACGTCCTGATGCCGATGCGGGTGTAAGGGCCCGTATTCTGCTGTAAGACGGCGGACCATGACCGTCTCCCGCATCCTTCGCCTGAGCCTCACGCATTTCCGCAACTACCGCGCGGCGAGCGTCGAGACGCGCGGCGATGTTGTGGTGCTGGTCGGCCCCAATGGCGCGGGGAAAACCAATTGCCTTGAGGCGATCTCGTTTCTGTCACCGGGCCGTGGCCTGCGCCGCGCCACGCTGGACGATGTCGCGGACATCCAGGGCGATGGATCGTGGGCAGTGTCCGCTGAAGTTGAAGGTGAACTCGGTCTCGCCACCCTCGGAACCGGCATCGACGCACCGCGCGCCGACGGCACAGCATCATCTCGCCGCGTCCGCATCGACCGCGAGCCGGTGACGTCCGCAACCGCCTTCGGCGATCATCTGCGTATGGTGTGGCTGACGCCGGCGATGGACAGCCTGTTCATGGGTGCGGCCTCCGAGCGGCGGCGCTTCTTCGACCGTCTGGTGCTGGCGATCGACAGCGAGCATTCGAGCCGTGTCTCGGCGCTGGACCGTTCGCTTCGTTCCAGAAACCGCCTGCTGGAAGACCGCAATTTCGATGCGCACTGGTGCGACGCCATTGAGCGCGAAACCGCGGAGCTCGCCGTTGCGGTTGCGGCCCAGCGCGGACAGACGTTGCAGCGCCTCGCGGGAATGCTTGCCGCGCGTGGATCCGCGTCGGCATTTCCCTCCGCACTGATTGCGCTCGACGGCTGGATGGAGAATGCCCTGCTGACCGACACGGCAACTGCCGTGGAAGACCGTTACCGCGAGATGCTGCGCGAGAGCCGCGCGAAGGACGCCGCTGCCGGGCGCACGCTGAGCGGGCCGCATCTCACCGATCTGATGGTGATCTACGCGCCGAAAAATATGCCGGCCCGCGACGCCTCCACGGGCGAACAGAAGGCGCTGCTGATCGGCCTCGTGCTGGCTCACGCCAATCTTGTCGCCGAGATGACCGGCATCACCCCGCTCCTGTTGCTCGATGAAGTCGTCGCACATCTTGATCCTAACCGCCGCACCGCGCTGTTCGACGAGTTGGCGAGGCTCGGCGCGCAGGTCTGGATGACCGGTGCGGACCCCGCAGCATTCGTCGACGTCGGTGCGGGCGCGGACGTTTTCGATGTCGAAGGCGGTCATGTTTCCCGGCGCGGGTGAGGCGGAAATCAGGGGGCGGAATCGCCCCCAAAGGACATCGCGCAAGCTGCCCGAATCAGGCTTTTCCACAGCCCCGAAAACGCCGTTTCGGAGCCTTGAAAAACAGCCAAAAATTCCCATTTTATCAACAGTTTGCAGGGCGCTACTTTGTCCTAGGAGCTTAACTGTTTTCATGGCACAAATTGACAATCGAAGGCGCGTTTTTCGCGACCCGATTCGATCTCTCTGCCGAACCATCTTTGAAGGCAACTCATGACCGAACCAGCCCGGCAAACCAGCGCCGAACCTATGGACAATCCAGGGGCGGAATACGGCGCTGAATCGATCCGCGTGCTGAAAGGTCTCGACGCCGTCCGCAAGCGTCCGGGCATGTATATCGGCGACACCGATGACGGCTCCGGCCTCCATCACATGGTGTACGAGGTCGTCGACAACGCCATCGACGAAGCGCTCGCAGGCCACGCAACCCGGGTAGAGGTCGTGCTCAATCCCGACAACTCGGTGACCGTGCGCGACGACGGCCGCGGCATTCCCACCGACATTCACAAAGGCGAAGGCATTTCGGCCGCTGAAGTCATCATGACCCAGCTCCATGCCGGCGGAAAATTCGACCAGAATTCCTACAAGGTGTCCGGCGGGCTGCATGGCGTCGGCGTGTCCGTGGTCAATGCACTGTCGAGCAAGCTGGAATTGCGGGTCTGGCGCAACGGCAAGGAACACTACATCCAGTTCAAGCACGGTGACGCTGTCGCTCCGCTCGAGGTGGTCGGCGACGCCAACGGCAAGCGCGGCACCGAAGTGACGTTCCTCGCCTCGACCGAAACCTTCACCAACGTCGAATACGATTTCGCAACGCTGGAGCATCGCCTGCGCGAGCTCGCGTTCCTGAATTCCGGCGTCAACATCACGCTTTCCGATATGCGCCACGCGGTGGAGAAGCGCGAGGAGCTGTTCTACGAGGGCGGTGTCGAGGAATTCGTCAAGTATCTCGACCGCAACAAGAAGCCCGTGGTGCCGATTCCGATCGTGATGCGGTCGGAGCAGAACGGCATCAGCGTTGAAGTCGCGATGTGGTGGAACGACAGCTACCACGAGAACGTGCTTTGCTTCACCAACAACATTCCCCAGCGCGACGGCGGCACCCATCTGGCGGGCTTCCGAGGCGCGCTGACGCGTCAGGTGACCGGCTATGCCGACGCCATGGCGAAGAAGGAAAAGATCGCGCTGACCGGCGACGATTGCCGCGAAGGCCTCACGGCCGTGCTGTCGGTCAAAGTGCCCGATCCGAAATTCTCGTCGCAGACCAAGGACAAGCTGGTGTCCTCGGAAGTGCGGCCCGTGGTCGAGAACGTGCTGAACGCAGCACTCTCCGCGTGGTTCGAGGAACATCCCGGTGAGGCCAAGACCATCGTCGGCAAGGTGATGGAAGCCGCAGCCGCGCGCGAAGCCGCGCGCAAGGCGCGCGATCTCACCCGGCGCAAGGGTGCGCTGGACATCGCCTCGCTGCCCGGCAAGCTCGCCGACTGTCAGGAACGCGATCCGGCGAAGTCCGAACTCTTCATCGTCGAGGGTGATTCCGCAGGCGGCTCGGCCAAGCAGGGCCGCAACCGCGAATTCCAGGCTGTGCTGCCGCTGCGCGGTAAAATTCTGAACGTTGAACGCGCCCGCTTCGACAAAATGTTGTCGAGCGAGCAGATCGGCACGCTGATCACCGCGCTCGGCACCGGCATCGGCCGCGACGATTTCGACATCGGCAAGCTGCGCTATCACAAGATCATCGTGATGACCGACGCCGACGTCGACGGCGCGCATATCCGCACGCTGCTGCTGACGTTCTTCTTCCGGCAGATGCCGCAACTGATCGAAGGCGGTTACCTCTATATCGCGCAGCCACCGCTCTTCAAGGTGACCCGCGGCAAGTCCGAGCAATACCTCAAGGACGAGCGCGCGATGGAAGATTACCTGATCGAGACCGGTCTTGATGACTGTGTTCTGAAGCTGTCGTCGGGCGAGGACCGCAAGGGCCGCGACCTTCAGGCGCTGCTGGAGGACGCGCGCGTCATCCGCGGCATCCTCAACAGCCTGCACAGCCGCTACAACCGCACTGTTGTCGAACAGGCCGCCATCGCAGGCGTGCTGAGTCCTCATGTCGTCGGCAACATCGAGACCGCCAATGCCGCCGCCGACTACATCGCCAAGCGCCTCGACGCGCTGGCCGACGAGGTCGAGCGAGGCTGGATCGGCACCTTCAGGGAAGGCGAAGGCTATTTCTTCGAGCGCACCGTGCGCGGCGTCAAGGATGCCGCCATGATCGACGACGCACTGCTCGGTTCAGCCGAGGCGCGCAAGCTCGATGAATATGCCGCAGCGCTGCAGGAGGCCTATCCGCGCAGCAGCGTGCTCCGCCGCAAGGACACCGAGACGCCGATCCACGGCCCGATCAGCCTGTTCGAGGCAGTGACCGATGCCGGCCGCAAGGGCGTCACCTACCAGCGCTACAAAGGTCTCGGCGAAATGAACCCGCAGCAATTGTGGGAGACGACGCTCGACGTCAACGCCCGTTCACTGCTGCAGGTGAAGGTCAAGGAAGTCGACGCCGCCGACGACATCTTTACCAAGCTGATGGGCGACGTGGTCGAACCGCGCCGCGAGTTCATCCAGGACAACTCCCTCGACGCCAACGTCGACGTGTAAGCGGCGCGGCCGCGCCGCCCTCTCCGCATAAACCAAGGCGCGACGCTGCGCCGGTCATCATTTGGCCGGCGGCTCTGTGCTAGAACCGCGTCATGACATCCCTCGACAAAGCCGATTCCGTCTCTGCGACCGGTGAATCCAGCTTCGCCAGAAGCGCCACCGCGACCGAGTTCATCGAGACGATCAAGCTGGCACTCCCTATTGCGCTGACGCAACTGGGGCAGATCGCCATGATGACCACCGATCTCGCGCTGATCGGACGGCTCGGCGACACCGCGGTCGCCGCCGCATCGCTGGCGCATACGGTGTTCTTCGTCGCCTTCGTGATCGGCATGGGGCTGGTGTCCGCTGTCGCCCCGCTTGCCGCGCAGGCATTGGGCGCGCGCCAGCCGCGTATCGTCCGCCGCGCGCTTCGCGTCGGCCTGTGGGCTGCGCTGATGCTGTGCATACCGATGATGATGCTGCCGCTGTTCGGCGAACAGATCCTGCTCCAGCTCGGTCAGGCGCCGGAAAACGCCCGCCTCGCGCAGCGTTATCTGCTGGGCCTTGCGCCCGGCATGGCGCCCGCATTGTGCTTCATGGCGATCCGCAACTTCATGGGTGCGGTCAACCGGCCCGAACCGGGCCTGTGGATCACACTGGCGGCGATTCCCGCGAATGCTGTACTCGGCTACGCGCTGATCCATGGCCATTGGGGTATGCCGAAGCTGGAATTGCTGGGCGCAGGTGTCGCCACCACAACGGTGAACTTTGGCATGTGCGCGGCGGCGCTGTGGTTTACCTGGAGCCAGCGGCCGTTCAAGAAATTCCAGGTGCTCGGGCGCTTTTGGCGGATCGACTGGCCGTTGATGCGCCAGCTTGTCATCATCGGCGCGCCGATCGCGGTGTCGTTTCTGCTGGAATACGGATTGTTCTCCGCTGCCGGTCTTCTGATGGGATTGATCAGCACGACAGCGCTAGCTGCACATCAGATCGCGCTGCAGATCGCGGCCGTCCTGTTCATGGTGCCGTTCGGCATCGGCATGGCCGCCACCGTGCGCGTCGGGCACGCGCTGGGGCGCGGTGATGTCTCAGCGATTCGCCGCGCCGGCGTGGCCGCGATCGTGCTCGGTATCGCCTTCATGACGACGATGACGCTTGCCGTAATCGTGATGCGGTTTGACCTCGCGGGATTTTTCTTCGGCGATACGCGGCAAGGCTTGGCCGCCGTCGAACTCGCCGCCACGCTGATGCTGGTCGGCGCTACCTTCTTCATCGCCGACGGCATCCAGACCGTGGCAGCCGGTGCGCTTCGCGGCCTCAGTGACACACGTATCCCGCTGCTGCTCGCGGCGATCAGCTATTGGCTGATCGGTTTCACCGCCGCCTACGGTCTCGCGTTCTGGGCCGGTTCGGGAGCGATCGGCGTCTGGATTGGCCTGTCGATCGGCACCGGCATCTATGCCATCCTGCTCGTGCTGCGTTTCCGCACCCTGACGCAACGGCTGAGGTTGCAACATGACCGTTCAGGCTTTTAGCGTACGAGGCGAGCCCGATGCCGGGATGAAAGGACTGCTTCCCGGCGCGCAGTTCGCCGATGCGTTTGGTGTCGCCGTGAATGACGACAGCCTCACTGCGCGACAGGCGGCGGAGCGGATGTTTCTCCGTTTGCCGCGCTGGATCGACCGTCTGATGAAGCTGCGAAATCTTGTCGTGGCGCCGCTTGGCCTCAAGACCCCTACGCATACAAAAACCATCGTCGCGGATTCGATCGGACCGTTTCCCGTGATCAGCGCGACGCCGCAGCGGCTGGTAGCGGGGTTCGACGACAAGCATCTCGACTTTCGCGTGATCGTTGACGTAACCGGCAGCGTTCCGAGCCGTCAGGTTACCGCGACGACGCTGGTGATGACCCACAACCTGCTCGGCCGCGCCTATCTTGCGACCATCATGCCGTTTCACCGGATTATCGTTCCGGCCATGCTGCGGCAGGTCCCCGAATAAGCGGGATTGACTTTCCTTATTTCATGTAACATACAAAGTTACATGAAAAGAGACAGCCGTTTATCCTCGATTCTCCACGTGCTTTTGCACATGGCGGAAAAATCCGAGCCGCTGACCTCGGAAACCCTGGCGACATTTCTCGCAACCAATCCCGTCGTCATTCGCCGCACCATGGCGAGCTTGCGCGACGCCGGTTTTGTCCGCTCCGAGAAAGGCCATGGCGGCGGCTGGGTGATTGCGTGCGATCTCACCAAGGTCACAATGCGTGACATCCATGAAACGCTCGGCGCGCCCTCCCTGTTCGCCATCGGCAACCGGACCGAAAGTCCGGGCTGCCTTGTCGAACAGGCGGTCAATGCCGCCATGAGCGAGGGCTTCCGCGAGGCCGAAGCGCTGCTGATGGATCGGCTCGGCCGCATCACGCTCGCGGATCTCGCCGCGGATTTTCACCAGCGCTTCGCGGACTACAAAGCCAAGCAAGGACACAGCCATGCAGTATGACGCAATCGTTGTCGGCGGAAGTTTCGCTGGCATTTCAGCAGCGACCTATATCGCCCGGGCGCGGCGGAACGTTCTGGTGATCGATGCCGGCAAGCCCCGCAATCGTTTTGCCGATGCCTCGCACGGCTTCTTCGGCCATGACGGGAATGCACCCGCCGCGATGATCGCCAATGCACGCGCTCAATTGCTGTCCTACCCCAACGTCACCTTTGTCGCGGGAGAGGCCGTCGGTGCTGCGCGCGATCCCGATGGATTCGAGATCTCACTGGACTCAGGCCAATCCGCACATGCAACGCGCATCGTGCTCGCCACCGGCGTGGTCGATGAACTGCCCGACTTTCCCGGATTGCGCGAGCGCTGGGGCAAGACAGTCATTCATTGCCCCTACTGTCACGGCTTCGAGTTCAATGGCGCGCCGCTCGGCGTGCTCGCGACCTCGCCGATGTCACTTCATCAAGCGGAGCTGGTTCCCGATTGGGGTCCGGTGACGTTTTTCATCAACGAGGTCATCGATCTCGACGACACTGCCCGTGCGCAACTCGCAAGACGCCACGTCATAGTCGAGTCCGGGAAGGTGGCTGGGCTCGAAGGTGCGGCACCTGATCTCACGGGCGTTCGTCTTGAGAACGGACGCGTTGTCCCGGTTGCGGCCCTCTTCGTCGGCGCTCCGATCCGGATGGCAAGTCCGCTGGCGCATCAGCTGGGCTGTGCGTTTGACGACACGCCGATGGGCTCGGTCATTCGCACCGGACCTGACAAGCAGACGACAATTCCGGGCGTGTATGCGGCTGGTGACGCCGCGCGCGTGCCGCACAGCGTTGCCTGGGCCGTCGCGGACGGGGTGACCGCCGGCGTTTCACTGCATCGCGCGTCCGTTATGCAAGCGGCCGCGGCTTAAGGCGTCATCCAATCCAGCGCCTGCTGCATCGGCACGGACGAGACCTTGATGAAACCTGCGAATGGCTGATCCATATCGAAGATCAGATTGATCGCCACTGACACCGACAGTGCGGCAAGAAAAAATGCGGCGATTACGGTCCCGTTGAATGGAGCGAATATCGCGCGGCACAGGAACAGCACGCTGAGCCAGAAAATCCCGACGATCAGAAATGGACGAGGTGTCGCATTGATCTGCTGGACGGCCAAAAGACGGCTGGTGCGCTTCAACTCCCTGATGATATCAAGCGCATTCTTGCGGCCTTCGATGTGAACTTCGCTTTTTGGCGCGAACAGGCGGAGATCGCCTTCGATCTCATCGAGCAGCCGCACCGATTCAAGGGCGTCGTTTGCGGAATCGGCGGCCCGGTCGGTCCATAGCTGCGCGATTTTGCGTGCTGTGAATGTGCGCAGCATCTCGCGTGCCCTTGCTGCGTCCTGGCCAAAATGCATCAGCTCGCGGTCGAGCAGCGTCAGATTGGCGCTGAACTGCTGAACCTCCTGACTTCGCAAATCAAAACTCGATTTGGTGTTGGCAACCAGAAGGCCGAGCACAAGCGCTGCCAGCAGCGCGACGACGCCCATGACATTGTGCACCGTTTTGCCCGTCTCGTCTGTCCGGTGATGCTCAGGCAGAAAGCCACGAATCGCAAAGCCGAGCAGCCCCGCGCCGAAAATGCAGATGAAAGCGATCAAACCGATGCCGGTAAACATGGCCGTATCACTGTGAAAGATGGAAACACAACCAGCCTCAAAGGTCGTCCCGCAAGCCGCCGGATGTCAAGGCAGGCAGGACGCACAGCGGGTTGAACATAAGCCGCAGGATGCCTAGTGTGCCGCCAAACGAACAGGAAGAACAACAATGGCGAATGAAACCGCAACGCTGGCCGCTTACGTCGCGAACCTCAGATACGAAGACATCCCGGCTGAGGTGCGGGAGCGCGCCAAGGCGCTGACGCTGGATTTCCTCGGCAGCGCCGTACGCGCACGTAGCGAAGCGGAATCGACGCCGTCGCTGCTGGCGATGCTGGCCACCCTCGGCCTCGACGGCAAGGGCGAGGCGACGGTGTGCGGCGACGCCAGGACCTACACGCCGGCCATCGCTGCCCTGCTCAACGGTGCGCTCGGCCACTCGCTCGATTTCGATGATACCCATGCGGACTCCTCGCTGCATCCCAGCGCACCTGTGGTGCCTGCCGCCTTTGCGGTCGGCGAGATCGTAAAGGCAAGCGGCCGCGATGTGCTGACCGCCATCGTTGCGGGCTATGAAGTCTGCTGCCGCCTCGGCAACGCACTCGATCCGACCTCGCATTATGCAAAGGGCTTCCACCCGACTGCCACCGCCGGCACCTATGGCGCGGCGGCGGCAGCGGCAAAGCTTTACAAACTCAATGCAGATCAGACCGTCGCCGCATTCGGCGTTTCCGGCAGCCAGGCCGCAGGCTCGCTGCAGTTTCTGGTCAACGGAGCCTGGAACAAGCGTTATCAGGTTGGCGCTGCCGCGATGAACGGCGTCGTCGCCGCCTCACTGGCGCGCGAGGGATTCATCGGCGCGACGGAATCGGTCGAAGGCAAGCACGGCCTGCTGGTCGGTTACAGCGACGACGCGCATCCGGACAAGGCCGTGGCCAGTCTCGGCAACGTTTATGAAACGATGAAGATCGGCGTAAAGCCGTATCCGAGCTGCCGCTATACCCACGCCGCCATCGATGCGCTGATCGCCATGCGCCGCGAGCACAATCTCACGCCGGAAAACATCAAGAGCGTCGAAATCGGCCTCCATCGCAACGGCATCACGCTGACCGGCGACGCCGCAACCAAACGTCATGCTCGCAGCGTCGTCGGCGGACAGTTCTCGATGTTCTTCACCGGCGCACTGGCGCTCGACCAGGGCTCGTTCGGCTGGGACGACTACAAGCGGCTCGGCGACCCGGCAATTGAAGCGCTCGCCGACAGGATCGAGGTTGTGCAGGATGCCCGGCTCGAAGGAAAAAGCCATCCGTTCGGCGCGCGCGTCTCCATCGTCAGCGGGGAAGGCACACTTGAACGCCTGATCCCCGACCCGTCGGGCGAGCTGTCGTCGTTTCCCGACGCAACGGCGATGCAGCAGAAATTCCTGCAACTCGCCCGGCCGGTGCTCAAGGAACGCGCCGACCGCTTTGCGGACGCCATCCTGTCGCTCGACAAGTTCGACCACATCGACCGCGTGACCTCGCTCGCGCGGCTCTGAGTCGCAACGCTGCAGGCAGCCTGCGGATCAGGTATTCTCAACAGGAAGTCTGCCCAAACGAAAGTCGGGGCCGGACCGTCTGGAATCGGTCGCATTCGCTGTCTATCATCCACGAATAGAACCTGACTGAGCAGGAGCAAAGCTGACGAATGGCGACGCTGGGACTAGATCGGGCCTCCCTAAGTAATCTGCTCACCACGCTAACCGAGCGAGGCCGCAGCCTGCTTGGCTTGTCGAACGGTGCGCGTGCAATGTCGCAGGCCGAACTGATCGGACTTGGTGAAACCCTGCTGTCGCGGCGCGGCGAAGCCACCGGTGTCGCACTCGCCAATACACTGCTCGCGGGTTACTCGGCTGCAAGCGAGGCCGACCAGCTTGCCTTCCTCAATGCCCTTGCCGATCTGTTCGGCCCGGACATGGACGAACTGAACGCGGCGCTGGCCATGGTCCGCGACAAGGGCACTTCCCCCGACGCCGTCAGCAAGCTTTTAAAGGCGGCCGAGCCGCGCCGCCAGGAGCTGATCCGGCGGCTCAATCTCGCGCCAGGCGGCACCGCATCGCTGGTGCGGATGCGCGAGGCATTGCTGGCGCATATCAAGGATCATCCGGCGCTGAAGTATGTCGACAGCGATTTCGTGCATCTGTTCGCGTCGTGGTTCAACAGGGGTTTTCTTGTGCTGCAACGGATCGACTGGACCACGCCCGCGAACATTCTGGAAAAGATCATCCGCTACGAGCAGGTGCACGCCATCACCAACTGGGACGACTTGCGCAGCCGCCTCGCGCCATCGGACCGCCGCTGCTACGGCTTCTTCCATCCGCAGCTCGTGGATGAGCCGCTGATCTTTGTCGAGGTGGCGCTGACGCGCGAGAGTCCGGCGGCGATCGCGCCATTGCTCGATCTCACGCGCGCACCAATTGCCGCAACCGACGCCACAACGGCGGTGTTCTATTCGATCTCGAATACGCAGAAGGGCCTCGGCGGCATTTCCTTCGGCAACTTCCTGATCAAGCAGGTGGTCGAAGAGATCAAGCGCGAACTGCCGAATGTGCAAACCTTCGTAACGCTCTCGCCTGTACCGGGATTCGCCACCTGGCTGAAGCGCGAACGCGCCTCCGAGATCTCGCCGCTGCTCGATGCAGCGTCACGCGCTACGCTCGAGGCGCTGGATACGCCGAACTGGGCCGACGATTCCGACATCGCCGAACAGGTCAAGGCCGAACTGCTGCCGCTGGCGGCGTATTACTTCATCGAAGCCAAGGGCTCGCGCGGGCATCCACTAGACCCTGTTGCGCGCTTTCACTTGGGCAACGGCGCGCAGCTGGAGCGGCTGAATTTCCTCGGGGACCGGTCCGAGAAGGGCATGCAGCAGTCGCACGGGCTGATGGTCAACTATCTTTACGCACTCGACAAGATCGAGACAAACCATGAAGCCTTTGCCGAAAAGGGTCAGGTTGCATCCTCGTCCGCGGTTCGTAAGATGCTGCCTGTCCGCGCGCTCGCGGAGACATCGGCGAGCGCGTAACATCCTTCCATCAACGCCGGGAGACGCGCCATGAGCTGGATGCCATCAAATGATCCGATCCTCGGCGATCCGCAGACCTGCGACGCGCTTGAGCTCATCATCGTGCCGCGCACCCGCGATCTGGGTGACGGCTTTGCGGTTCGCCGCGCGCTCCCGCACGGCAAGCGGCAGATGGTCGGCCCGTTCATTTTCTTCGATCACTTCGGGCCGGTGCAGTTCGTCGCCGGCAAAGGCATGGATGTGCGCCCGCATCCGCATATCGGACTTGCCACCGTCACGTATCTGTTCGACGGCAGCATCATGCACCGTGACAGCGAAGGCAACATTCAGGAAATCCAACCCGGCGCCATGAACCTGATGACCGCCGGACGCGGCATTGCCCATTCCGAGCGCACACCGGATGTACAGCGCGCCAACGGCCAGCAGATGCTCGGCCTGCAAAGCTGGATCGCGTTGCCGGTCGGCAAGGAGGAGATCGCCCCCTCATTCCAGCATTTCGCTGCCGCCACGCTGCCCGAGGTACACGACACCGGCTTCAAGGCCCGCATCATTGCGGGTTCGTCGTTCGGCGTGAAATCGCCAGTCGATATGGTGTCGGAGTGGTTCTACACGGAAGTCGCGCTCGACGAGGGCATGCGCGTGCCGCTTGATGCCGATCACGAGGAGCGCGCCATCTATGTCGTCGATGGCGAGATCGAAATCGCCGGCGAAAAATTCGAAGGCCCGCGGCTGCTGATCTTCCGTCCCGGCGACCGCATCACCGTGAAGGCGACGCGCCGCGCGCGGATGATGTTTTTGGGCGGCGCTGCGCTGGAAGGACCGCGCCACATCTGGTGGAATTTCGTCTCGTCGAGCAAGGAGCGCATCGAAGAGGCCAAGGCCGACTGGAAAGCCGGCCGCTTCGCTCATGTGCCGAACGAGCACGAGTTCATTCCGCTGCCGGAGTAACGCTCAGAACACCGTGTAACCGCCATCGATCAGGATCGTATCCGCGGTGTGATACGATGACGCCTTGCTCATGAGGTAAACCGCGATGCCGCCGAAGTCCGACGGCTCCCCGAACCGCCGCATCGGAATGCGCGGCATCACGTTGGCAACGAACTTCTCATTTGCCATCAGGCCTTCGGTCATCTCGCTCTTGATCCAGCCCGGCAGGATCGCGTTGGCAGTAATGCCGTAGCGCGCCTGTTCGACTGCGAGCGCGCGGATCAGCGCATTGATCGCAGCCTTCGTCGCCGCGTAGTGTTCATTACGCGCCGTGCCGAACAGCGACGCCATACTTGATGTCGCCACCAGCCGCCCGAATGCATCGCCATTTGCTGCCCGCTCGGTCATGTGCCGGGCCGCAGCCTGAAACACATGAAACACGCCATCGAGATTGGTGGCGAACATCTTTCGCCAGTCTTCCTCGGTGCGATCGATGAAGGCATGCCGTCCGCCGCCGCCGATGCCGGCATTGGCGAAACAGCCATCAACACGGCCGAAGGCGTCGAGCGTGGCTTTCATCGCGGCTTTTACCGATGCCGCATCGGTGACATCGCAGACGCGCGCCTCGGCCTTTCCGCCCTTGCTGGTGATCGAAGCGACGGCCTGCGCGTTCTTGTCCGCATTGCGGCCCCAGATCGAAACGGCACAGCCTTCGGCCGCCAGTGCCTGCGCGATGCCGAGACCGATGCCGCCATTACCGCCGGTTACCACCGCCACGCGGCCGCTTAGATCGAAAATGCCCATGTCACTTCATCTCCCATCGTGTCTTGTTTGGTGATCACATTGACCAATCGCCTGGGTAAAATCAAACAACCAGCTGCGCGCGCGGCTCTTTCGCCATGCGAAATTGAAATCCGCAATACATGGCAGACCCGCCATCATGGCGGTGTGGACGCGCGCCGTTTACAGCCCATCCGGTTTCCGGAATAGTCGCGGCGAAACGCACGCGGCAGCGCCTGCCGGACGTGGCGATCAATTAAACCCATCAAGCGAGGAACGCATGCAGTTCAAACATTGCCGACTGGAATTCGACGGACCGGTCGCGACACTTGTGCTCGATCATCCGGAAGTCATGAACGCGGTGTCGCAGGACATGCTCGCCGGTCTGGCCGAGGCGATGGATGCGATCGACGAGAAGCGCGACGACGTGCGTTGCCTCGTGATTACCGGCGCAGGCAAGGCGTTCTGCACCGGCGCCAATCTTCAGGGCCGCAACGATCAGAGCGGCAAGCGACAGAGTGCCGGCACCTCGCTGGAAACCGGATTTCATCCGTTCCTGCGCCGCCTGCGCAACCTGCACTGCCCGATCGTCACCTCGGTCAACGGACCGGCCGCGGGCGCCGGCATGAGCTTCGCGCTGATGGGCGACATCATCCTGTGCGCGCGGTCGTCATACTTCCTTCAGGCGTTCCGGCGAATCGGCCTGGTGCCGGATTGCGGATCGACCTGGATCCTGCCGCGCCTGATCGGCAAGGCCCGTGCCGTCGAGTTGTCCCTGCTGGGCGAACGGCTTCCCGCCGAGAAGGCGCTGGAATGGGGACTGATCAATCGCGTCGTCGATGATGCAGCACTGGCCGAGGAAACCAGGAAACTCGCCCATGATCTGGCCAACGGACCGACAGTCGCACTGTCGCTGATCCGTCAGCTCTATTGGGAGAGCGAGAACAATTCGTTCGAGGAGCAACTCGATCTCGAACAGCGATCCCAGCGCGTGGCCGGCCGCAGCGAAGACTTCAAGGAAGGCGTCGGCGCGTTCCTCGAAAAGCGCCCGGCCAAGTTCAAGGGACGCTGAGGGCCACCGGCAAATTCAGATCGCGAAGACAGAAGCCGCGCCGGCAACAGCGCGGCTTCTGCTCTTCCGGCTGTTGCCCGGCAAGCGATGGGAAACAGGCATTTGCACCGCGCTTCTCATTCCGCGCAAAACGTGGGCAGATGGATCTGCTGTCACAAGAATCTCTTTTACGTCAGCTTTGCCGTCGTCTAGGACAGACCTGCCTCCATCGATGGACGTCCCGCGTGGCTTTTCCCTCCGTCACCCCCGTTTCCAGCCCGAGCGTGAAGCTGCGTCAGTGGCTGAACGATATCTTCGCCAGCGCGGCACCCGCCGTGCTGACTGTGTCGTTCGGGCTCTCCTATTCGGTGCTGATCTTCAGCGGCCCTCTGGTTTCGTATCTGCCCTATGGAATCGCCGCGACCTTCACGGCGACCGCGGTGATCGCCGTTGTGATCGCGCTGGGCAGCACCTTTCCGTTCGCTGTAGGCGCCCCTGAAACGTCCACGGCGGCGGTCACCGGCATTCTGGCCGCATCGCTCGTGGAGCACATCACAACGACCGATCCTACGGCCCAGCTTCTCGGCCCGGTGCTGCTGACGCTCTCCGCCGCGACAATCATCACGGGACTCGTGCTGTGCAGCATGGGCCTTACCCGGATCGGCCGTGCGATCCGATACGTGCCTTATCCGGTGATCGGCGGATTTCTGGGCACGACGGCGCTCCTGATCACGCTCGGCGGAGTCCGGGTCATTACCGACCGCCCCCTGCGGTTCGACACCCTCGCCTCGTTCGCGAATCCCATGACGATGTACGAGCTCCTCGCAGGAGCTGCATTGGCATTCACGATCTATCTGATGTGGCATCGCTCCCGCAATCCGCTCGCGCTTCCAGCGATCCTGGTCGGCGGCGTTATGGTGGCTCATATCGCCTTTCATTTCGCAGGTGTTTCGCTGGAACAGGCGCAGATGCTCGGCTGGACATTCCAGTCCCCGCCGCGCGCCAGCCTGACGGCGCCATGGCGCCTGAGCGATATCGAGAACTACCCGTGGCAGGCGCTGCCCGGGCTGGTTGGCAACCTGATTGCCGTGATTTTCGTCACAGCGATCAGCACGCTGTTCAACACCACAGGCCTCGAGGTTGCGACAGGCCGCGAAGCAAATCTCGAGCGCGAACTGACTGTCGCAGGAACAGCCAATATCCTGTCGGGACTTTTCGGCGGCTATGCCGGATGCATCTCTCTCAGCCGGTCGCTGCTCAACACCAACGGCGGCGCAACGAGCCGCCTCTCGGGGCTGGTGGTAGCTACCGTCGCGGTCCTCATGCTGGTGGCCGATCCCGCACTGCTCGGCTACATGCCCAAGTTTATCCTCGGCGGCTTGCTGATCTATCTCGGGATCGATCAGCTCAATCGCTGGATTGTCGAATCGCGACGCAGGCTGTCCACCACCGAATACCTGTCGCTACTCGCGATCATTTTTATCATCATGACATGGGGCTTCATCGCCGGCGTCTTGATCGGAATCGTGATCGGCTGCGCGACATTCGCTCTGAGCGCATCGCGCATCAGCTCCATCAAGTTCGGCTTCAATGGAGCGGAGTATCGCAGTTCGCTCGACCGCTCGCGGCATGACCTCGCGCTGCTGGCCGCCCACGGCAGGGAAATTCACGGACTCAATCTGCAGAGCTATTTGTTTTTCGGTTCAGCCAATCGCCTCTACCAGCACGTCCGGGCGCTGCTGCAGCACCATCCCGAATGCCGGTATCTGGTGTTCGATTTCAAGCTGGTGACCGGCATCGACTCTTCGGCCGCCTACAGTTTCGCCCAGATCAGGCGCTCGGCAATCGAGAGCGGCGTCAAACTGGTTCTTGTCAATCTGCCGTCGGCGACCGAACGAATGCTGCGCTCAGGAGAGTTTCTATCCGGCGACATCCTGGTGATGCCGGAACTCGACCACGCGCTGGAATGGTGTGAGAACGAGATTATCGTCCGGCATCGCGGACACGAACAGGACGATGGCGATCTGCAGAGCTGGTTCGTCGCTATCCTCGGCAATAAGCACGACGCCGCCGAACTTGCGCAGCGTTGCGAACGTGTCGAGGT
Organism: Acanthamoeba mauritaniensis; assembly: GCA_000826465.1. Taxonomy (NCBI): domain Eukaryota; phylum Discosea; order Longamoebia; family Acanthamoebidae; genus Acanthamoeba; species Acanthamoeba mauritaniensis. The sequence goes on along the minus strand of CDFE01034564.1, from coordinate 59,121 downwards.
CGGCGCACTTGAGATCATCGCTCGAGCGGGCGAGCGGGCCGACTCCATGCTGTTTATTCTGAACGGCCGGGTTGGCGTGACCGTTGAAGCTGGCGATGGCCGAATCACGCGCGTGCGAAGTCTCGGGCGCCGAACCACAGTCGGAGAAATGGGTCTTGTTGCCGGTCAGCCCCGAAGCGCCACGATCCAGGCCGAAATCGATAGCGTTCTTTACGTGCTGCGCGCCGACGCCTTCAACGCGATTATGGCCGACAATCCGCAATTGGGCCAAAAGCTTTTGACTTACTTCATGTCAGTGATGGCCGAACGGCTTGCATTCGCGAGCCGTATGATTGGCGCGCTACGCCGTTAACGCAGCAGCTCTGAATCGAGCCGCCGCAAGATCAGGCCACGTGGCTCAAATACGCTTCGCGGCGGCCGAGCATGCGCTCCGCGGCAACCTTGGCCTCCTCACGGGTCGACGTTGCGAAGGTGCGGTACTCAAGGTCGAGCGACGTCACCGGATCGCGCTTGCCGAACCACGAGGCGAAAGATTTGGGTCCCGAGGTAATGGACGACAGCGCATGAGCGATGTTGTCGGTCGCCTCGAATGCGAACAGCGCACCGGACGATGCGTGCCTGACCTCGAAGATTCCCGGTCCGATCGGCGCTTCCAGTCTCTCGCCCCGAACGGCCTTCGGATAATGTTTCCACTCGCTCCAGGTCGTAATCATGGTGTCCTTCCGCCGCGCGGTGCGCGGTACTCCTACACGTGGTCACTCGTTGCCCGCACAGCGGGAAAAACTCCAACGAACACGGCTGGCAAATGGTTCCAGCCAAAAAGCGCCATCCCCCATATGGATGCAGGGGACGACGGCTTCAAGAACCATCGCGGTTAACGGTAGGTCACCCGATCGTGAACGATTGGCGCATCGTGGCAGCCCCGGCCAGGACGGCTGATCAGCACAGAGGATATGACCTGGCCGTCGTTCTAGACCGGCAGGCCCGCCGCCTGTGCCAGAGTCTTGAGGGACGCCTGCGGCCGCGCGCCGATGTGCTGGATCACCTCCGCGGCGGCGAGCGCGCCAAGCCGTCCGCACTGCTCATGGCTCAAACCGCGCACGATGCCGAACAGGAATCCGGCCGCGAACAGATCGCCCGCGCCCGTGGTGTCCACCACCTGCTTCACCGGAAATGCCGGAACCGGCGTCACCTTGTCCTTCGCAGCGACCACGCAGCCTTTTTCGCTGCGGGTGACCACAGCGAGTTGAGCATCGCCGCGCAATTGCGCCAGCGCCTTGTCGAAATCATCCGTTTGATAGAGCGAGGTCAGTTCGGCCTCGTTGGCGAAGACCAGATCAACCGTCTTGGTCCGGATCAGATCGAGGAATTCGTCGCGGTAACGGCCGACGCAAAATGCATCGGACAGCGTCAGCGCCACGCTGCGATTGTTGTAGTGAGCGATTTTGGAAGCTTTGAGAAAAGCCTCTTTCGCGTTGGCCGGATCCCACAGATAACCTTCGAGATAGACGATCGAGGAGGCCGCGATCTGCGCCGGATCGATATCGGCGGGCGACAGATCCTGCGCCGCGCCCAGATAGGTGTTCATGGTGCGCTCGCCGTCCGGCGTCACCAGAATGTAGGAGCATCCCGTCGCAGGGCCATCGGTCGCGGCCGTCGTCGTGAACGCAACGTTCGCCGCGCGGATGTCGTGACTGTACATGCGGCCGATCTGGTCGTCCTTGATTTTGCCTACATACGCCGCCTTCGCGCCAAAACCCGCCACGCCGAAAATGGTGTTCGCCGCCGAGCCGCCGGACATCTCGATGGCCGGGCCCATGGCCTCATAAATCGCGGCAGCGCGCGCCTCGTCGATCAAAGCCATCGAGCCCTTGGCCATGCCGTGCTGACCGAGAAAGGCGTCGTCGGTCTGCACCAGAATATCGAAGATGGCATTGCCGATTCCGAGAACGTCGTATGTCGCTGCGGTCATTAATGATAATCCTGCTGGGCGGGGGCCGGAACCGGCAAAAGCTGGTAGTTCATGGGGCCATGAAGGTCCGGCGACCTATCACGACAATGAGCCCGCCAGCAAGCATGTGATCCGCAGAATAGTTCGATGATCCGTCACATCCTCACAGTCTCGACCGGAACGCTGGCGTCGCGAACGCTGGGGTTCTTGCGCGACGCCCTGATCGCGGCGCTGCTCGGAGCCGGTCCGATCGCGGACGCGTTTCTGGTCGCCTTCCAGTTCATCAATGTGACGCGCCGCTCCTTCACCGAGGGCGCACTGAACGCCGCGCTGGTGCCGCATTATCTGCGCGTGCGGGAATCCGAAGGCGCGGCCGCCGCCGCAGCCTTCGCCGGACGTGTGCTCGGCAGCGTCAGTCTCATTCTGATCGGCATTGCGCTTGTACTGACATTGCTGATGCCGCTCGTCATCGCAGTGCTGGCGCCGGGATTTGTCGGCCGCGAGACCTTACAATTCGCTATCAACGACGCACGGCTGATGATGCCCTATTTCGCATTCGTCGGCCCCTCCATCGTGATGATCGGCGTCCTGAACGCCGAACACCGTTTCATGCTCACCGCATTTTCGCCTGTGTTGTTCAACATCACCATGATCGTCGTGCTGGTCGTGCTGCTGGTCTGGCGGCACGAGCCCTTGTTCTCGGCGACCGTTATCGCCGGCGCGGTCGGCGTCGCCGGCTGCCTGCAAATGCTGATCCTGATTCAGCGCAGGCCGTGGCGCGACGGCATCGCCACGCCGGTCCGGATTTCATTCGACCCGCAAATTCGCGGGTTTCTGCGCAAGGGCATTCCCGGCATGGTTGCCAACGCCGGCCCGCAATTCCTGATCGTCGGCGGCGCCATCATCGCCTCAAGCACGCCCGCCGCAGTGTCGTGGCTGTATTTCGCCAATCGCCTGATCGAATTACCGCTCGGCATGGTCGGCGTGGCGATGGGCACGGTGCTGGTGCCGGAACTCACCCGCGCCATCCGCAACGGTGACCGCCAGGCTCTGATGCAGGCAGAATCCCGCGGGGCTGAACTCGCGACTGCGCTGGTCTTGCCGGCGACGCTCGGCCTGATCCTGCTCAGCGAGCCGATCATCCGCGTGCTGTTCGAGCGTGGCGCATTCACGCCGGCGGATACCGCTGCCACCGCGCAGGCGCTGTCGATTCTTGCGCTCGGCCTGCCCGCGCACGTTCTGGTCAAGGTGCTGGCGCCGGCGTTTTTCGCGCGCGAGGACACCAAAACGCCACTGGCTGCAACACTGCTCGGCATCGCAACGGCGGTGGTCTGCGGATTGTTCTTCGGGCACGCCTATGGCGCGAGCGGCGTCGCCGCCAGCATCTCGCTCGGCGCATGGTTCTGCGCCGCCGTGCTGGCCTGGCGCGGCGCGGCGACCTTCGGCTTTTCCATCGACGCCACCGCGCGGCGGCGGCTGCCGCGCATCGCGATGTGCGCGGCGGCGATGGGCGCGATGCTTTTCGTCGCAGAATCCTTCGTGTCCCCGGTGACGGCCACGGCAGGCTTTCCGGCCCAGATCACCATTCTCGGCGGGCTGGTGGCGGCCGGCGTGTCGTTCTACGGCCTGCTGCTGGACCTGTTCGGCGTGGTGAGCTGGGGCGAAGCCATCAGCAATTTGCGCGATGGCGGCTTGCGCGAGTAGCGCCGGCACGGCTAAAGACGCGCAGATAAAACGGCTGCCGGACGACGGCACGGGAATTGTAAAATGGCTGCAAAAGAACTGGTTTTTTCAGGCGTCCAGCCGACGGGCAATCTGCACCTCGGCAACTATCTCGGCGCGATCGTCAACTTCGTCAAACTCCAGGACACCCACAACTGCATCTACTGCGTGGTGGACCTGCATGCCATCACCGTCTGGCAGGATCCCGCCGAACTGACGCGCACGATCCGCGAGGTCACCGCAGCCTTCATCGCCAGCGGCATCGATCCGAAGAAGCACATCGTGTTCAACCAGAGCCAGGTCTCCGAACACGCTGAACTCGCATGGGTGTTCAACTGCGTGGCGCGGCTCGGATGGCTGAACCGCATGACCCAGTTCAAGGAAAAGGCCGGCAAGGACCGCGAGAACGCATCGGTCGGTCTCTACGCCTATCCGAACCTGATGGCTGCAGACATTCTCGTCTATCGCGCCACCCATGTGCCGGTCGGCGAAGACCAGAAGCAGCATCTCGAACTGGCGCGCGACATCGCTCAGAAATTCAACAACGACTTTTCCGACTCGATCCGCGCGCACAATTTCGGCGAGAAGTTCTTCCCGATGCCGGAGCCGCTGATCACCGGCCCCGCCACCCGCGTGATGTCGCTGCGCGACGGCACCAAGAAGATGTCGAAATCGGATCCCTCCGATTACTCGCGCATCAACCTCACCGACGACGCCGACAGCATTGCGCAGAAGGTCCGCAAGGCGAAAACCGATCCGGAACCGTTGCCGAGCGAGGAAGAAGGCCTGAAGAACCGTCCCGAAGCCGACAATCTGGTTGGCATCTATGCGGCATTGTCAGGACAGCCGCGAACGGACGTGCTGCGGGAATTCGGCGGCGGACAGTTCTCCGGCTTCAAGTCGACACTGGTCGATCTTGCGGTCTCCAAACTCGGGCCGATCGGCGCGGAAATGAAGAAACTGACGCAGGACGCCGCCTATGTGGACGCGGTGCTGGCCGACGGCGCCGATCGTGCGCGCGTCACTGCAGCGGAAACCATGAATGCGGTGAAGGACATCGTCGGTTTCATCCGCAAAAAGTAATACCGTTTCAACTCCATGTTGTCGTTATGGCCGGACATACCCGTTCGAAGGACGGTGTCTCTTCCGCTTGCCTATGTCCCGGCAAACTCACATTTTTTGGCTTCACGAATTCGCGAATCAAGTTCCGTCAAGCCTCTTCTCACCTTGTCGGCGCGCCCTCGCGCATGGCAGCATGATGCCGGTTCATCATCCGGGACATGCATGAGCAGCCAACGACGAAGTTACGAGCAGGGCCACAAGCCGAAATGTCTTGTCGTCGTTGACGACACCGCAGAGGGCGACCGCGCGGTGTATTACGCAAGCCGCTGGGCGGTCCGCGTCGGCGGTGGCGTGGTGATGCTGCGTGTTATCGACACCGGGGACCGCAACCAGCAATGGCTCGGCGTGGCCGACATCATGCGCGCGGAGGCCGAGGAGATCGCGAATGCGGCGCTCGACCGCGCCTCGGGCCGCGCCAACGGTATCGCAGCCATCACCCCGGAACGGGTGATCCGCGAGGGCGATCCCGGCGAGCAGATTCTCGACGTCATCGACAGGGACGTCGACATTGCGATGCTCGTTCTGGCGGCGAGCGCCGGCGCCGAAGGGCCGGGCCCGATCATCACCATTCTGGCGAAAACCGCCGGGACATTTCCAATCCCTATCACCGTGGTGCCCGGCAATCTCAGCGACAGCGACCTCGACGCGCTGTCATAAAGGCGGCGGACACCCGCCATGCGCCCTTGATCGGGCTTTTTCAGCCGCCATCTGTGCTATAGGGAACCCCTCACTTAACCCGTTCGCGCCGGCCTTGAACCGGCGATGCGCCGGAGATTTCGATGTTTATCCAGACCGAAGCGACCCCCAACCCCGCCACCCTGAAGTTCATTCCCGGCCGTGCCGTGCTCGACACCGGCACCATGGAATTTACCGACCGTGATTCCGCCACCCGCTCTCCGCTGGCCGAACGTCTGTTCGCCGTGCCAGGCGTCACCGGGGTGTTTTACGGCTCCGATTTTGTGACCGTCACCAAGGACGACAGCGACTGGCAGCACCTCAAGCCGGCGATCCTTGGCGTCATCATGGAGCACTACATGTCCGGCGCGCCACTGCTCGCCGACGGCCAGGTGGCAGACGGCGACGCACCACATGCTGAAGAATTCTTCAGCGAAGCCGACACCGAGACGGTCGCGATCATCAAGGACCTGCTCGAGACGCGTATCCGCCCGGCAGTCGCCGGTGACGGCGGCGACATCACCTTCCGGGGCTTCAAGGACGGCATCGTCTATCTCGATATGAAGGGCTCCTGCGCCGGCTGCCCGTCATCGACCGCGACGCTGAAGCATGGCATTCAGAACCTGCTGAAGCACTTCATTCCGGACGTTGTCGAAGTCCGGCCGATGTGACCGGCTGAGTTCAGATTTATTCCATGTTACGTCATGGCCGGGCTTCGTCCCGGCCATGACGATTCTTGGACACGGTATCCTCCCAACCGGGTCACCGGGACAACCCTGGCGATGGCAGGGTGTTTGCATCCAGTTGGCGTTCTTGGGCATTTCTTGGAAACCTCCAACGGTGCTAGATCACGTCCATGATCGTTCTTGCCATTGATACCGCGCTGGATTATTGCGCCGCCGCCGTCCTGGATGCCGGCGCACGGACCATGATCGCGCATGAAACGCTGGAGATGAAGCGCGGCCATGCCGAGGCGCTGATGCCGCTGATCGCGCGCGTTATGAAAACCTCTGGCCTGCGTTATCTCGACCTTGACCGCGTCGCCGTCACCACGGGACCCGGCAGCTTTACGGGATTGCGCGTCGGCATCTCCGCGGCACGCGGCATCGGCCTCGCCGCCGACAAGCCTGTGATCGGCCTCACCACCCTGTCGGCCTATGTCGCGCCGCTGGTCGCCGAGCAACAAGACCAGCCGATTGTCGCTGCGATCGATGCCCGGCACGACCATGTTTATTTTCAGGTCGTCGCCGGCAACGGCGCCGCCCTGATGCGGCCAGCCGTCGTTCCGATCGAAGACACCTTCGTGGCTTCGCGTTTCGGCGCGCTGCGCATGGTCGGCAATGCCGCGCGCATCCTTGCGGATCGATGGCCGCGCAACGTTCCGGCGCCATCCCTGGTCGATCCCAGGCCTGGTCCCGATATCGCATGGGTCGCACGGATCGGAGCCGCCACCGAGCCGGATGCCGCTCCAGCCAAGCCCTTCTATTTACGGCTGCCCGATGCCAAGCCGAAGGCCGGCTTCTCCCTGCCCGACGCTCGTTCATAGCCATGTCACGCCTCCCCGCATTTCTCGCCAGCTTGTTTCCGCAACTTTTCAAGCGGCCCGATGCCACGGTCGAACCCGCGAACCTGCGCGATGCGCCGCGGCTGTCGCAACTGCACCGTGCCTCGTTTCATCGCGGCTGGGGTACGGACGAATTCGAACAGATTCTGATCGAGCGCAACGCACTCGCGCATCGTCTGCGACTCGGCGGATCCACCATCGGCTTTATTGTGTCGCGCACCGCAGCGGATGAAGCGGAGATCCTGTCGGTTGCCGTTGCCCAGAAGCATCGCGGGCAGGGCTTCTCGCGCGATCTGCTGCGCACGCATCTTGGACATCTCGCGGGGCTCGGCCTGAAAACCGTATTTCTCGAAGTCGAGGAAAACAACCGTCCTGCCCGCGCTCTTTATGAACGCGCCGGATTTCGCGTCGTTGGCCGCCGCGAACGGTACTACAAGGACGCCAGCGGCGAACAATTGAACGCTGTCGTGATGCAACGAGACTTGTCGTAAGCTCCCTGCGGTGGCAAAACACGCTGGTGTGGTGGTTCGCAAGTCCGCAACCTTTTCTCAGCACGTCCATTTGCGGACTTGCGAACCAAAACCACACCAGAATAATAATTTCTAGTGTCCTTTTGAATCCGAAGTTCGCTATGGAACGCGCCGCAAAAGCAGGCGAACTTCGGATTCAGGACACTAGGTACCCACTGGAACCAACACCATGACGGCCCTCAAATCCATGCCTCCCGGCAAGCATACGGATATCGAGAAACGCTGCGCGGCAGCCGGCATGCGCATGACCGAGCAGCGCCGCGTCATCGCGCGCGTGCTGGCAGAAGCCGTGGACCATCCCGACGTCGAGGAGCTGTACCGGCGCTGCGTCGCGGTCGATGACAAAATCTCGATCTCGACGGTCTACCGCACAGTGAAGCTGTTCGAGGACGCCGGTATCATCGAGCGTCACGATTTCCGCGAGGGCCGCGCCCGCTACGAGCAGGTGCCCGAGAGTCATCACGACCATCTCATCAATCTGCGCGACGGCAAGGTGATCGAATTCACCTCCGAGGAAATCGAAAAGCTCCAGACCGAAATCGCGCGCAAGCTCGGCTACAAGCTGGTCGATCACCGGCTCGAGCTCTATTGCGTGCCGCTGGACGACGACAAGACTTGAGCACTTCGTCCCCTTACGACCTCATCATCTTCGATTGCGATGGCGTCCTTGTCGACAGCGAGGCGCTCGCATGCGTCGTTCATGCCGAAGTGTTGACGGAGTACGGCTACACGATCACCGCCGCGCAGGTGCATGAGCGTTTCCTCGGGCGTTCGGCGCGCGAAGCACGGCTTGAGGTCGAAAGCGAACTCGGTCGCGTTCTGCCCGACACCTATACCGTACAACTGCGGGCGACCATCGATCGGGTGTTCGGCGAAAAACTCACACCCGTTCCGCACATCGCCGAGACGCTCGGCAGATTGTCGCAGCGGACCTGCGTGGCGTCGTCAGGTACGCCGACGCGCATTCGCAGCAGCCTCGGCACCACCGAACTGATCGACTACTTCGCGCCCAACCTGTTTTCGGCGATGCAGGTCGAGCGCGGCAAACCCGCACCTGACCTGTTTCTGTTCGCCGCCGCGCAGATGAACACGCCACCGGCGCGATGCCTCGTCATCGAGGACAGCGTTCCGGGCGTCACCGGCGCGCGTGCCGCCGGCATGGCCGTGATCGGATTTACCGGCGGCAGCCACTGCCGCCCCGGGGACGCCGACCGGTTGCGCGCGGCCGGCGCCACAATCGTCATCGACGATATGCGCGATCTGCCGGCCCTGACCGCGCAAACCCTGAATCGCGATGAAATAACAGTCATTTAGCCTGTTTTTCGGTGATCCGGACACCGTGCGGTCGCTGGATTTCGCCAGCCTTTATCTATATCTGAAGCGCCAGAAAGCGGCCGGGAGCGCCGCCCGTCAGGATCTTAATGACCACGCCGCGCAAGCTGCACATCAAGTCATACGGCTGTCAGATGAATGTCTACGATGCACAACGCATGGTGGACACGCTGGCGCCTGAGGGATTCGTGGAGACGGCCAGTGTTGATGACGCGGACCTCGTGATCCTCAATACCTGTCACATTCGCGAGAAGGCATCCGAGAAGGTCTATTCTGAACTCGGCCGCCTGCGCACCGCCAAGGACGAGGCTGCACGCAACGGCCGCGAGATGCAGATCGCGGTCGCAGGCTGCGTCGCACAGGCGGAGGGCAGCGAGATCATCCGCCGCGAACGCGCCGTCGATATCGTGGTCGGCCCACAGAGCTATCATCATCTGCCGCAACTGCTCGCGAAGGCAAAGACCGACGGCCGCGCCATCGAAACCGAATTCCCCGTCGAAGACAAATTTGCGTCGCTGCCCGATCCGAAGCCGGCCGTAATCCGCGCACGCGGCATCTCGTCTTTCGTTACTGTGCAGGAAGGATGCGACAAGTTCTGCACCTTCTGCGTGGTGCCTTACACGCGCGGCATGGAAGTATCGCGTCCAGTTGCGCGCATCATCGACGACGTCCAGCGCCTCGCCGACAATGGTGTGCGCGAGATCACGCTGATCGGGCAGAACGTCAACGCGTTTCATGGCGACGGCGGCGACGGCCAGCCGTGGTCACTCGGCCGGCTGCTGTATCGTCTCGCCGAGATTCCAGGCATCGTCCGCCTGCGTTACTCGACCAGCCACCCCCGCGACGTTGATGAGGCGCTGATCGAAGCCCACCGCGACATTCCCGCCGTGATGCCGTTCGTGCATCTGCCGGTGCAGTCCGGCTCCGACCGCGTTCTGGAGGCGATGAACCGCAAGCATACCGCCGCGGATTACGCCCGGACCGTCGAACGGTTCCGCAAGGTGCGTGAAGACATTGCATTTTCATCGGATTTTATCGTCGGATTTCCCGGCGAAACCGAGGAAGATTTTTCGGCCACACTCGCGCTGGTCCGCCAAATCAGTTACGCTGGCGCCTATTCGTTCAAGTATTCCCCCCGCCCCGGAACGCCGGCCGCGGACATGCAGGAGACGGTCACGACCACGGTGATGGACGAGCGATTGGCGCGGCTCCAGGAGTTGATCGACAGCCAGCAGGCTGCCTTCAACGCGGCAGTGATCGGCAAGACGATCGATGTGCTGTTTGAGCGTGCCGCGCGCAATCCCGGTCAGATCGTCGGTCGCACCGCTTATCTGCAACCTGCTCACGTCATGGCGTCGCCCGACATTATCGGCCAGGTGCTGCCCGTCGCCATCGACAGCCTCGAACGCTACAGCCTGATCGGCGCCCTCGCCGGTTCCGCGCCGTCGCCCGTCGCGCCACTTTCCCATCCCGCCATGACCCCCGGAGCCTGAACCCTTGCCAAAAAGCGCATCGGATTCGCCGACACTCGCCCCAGGCCGCAAGCACGACGTTCAGACCCCGCACGAAGCCCAGATCGTCGTCGCCTTTGACGACAACGGCGCCGCCTCCGCCCTGGTCGGTCCCTACGGACAAAACCTCGCTTTGATCGAGCGCCGGCTCGGCGTGGTCGCCGACTCGCGGGGCAACCACATCACCATCGCAGGTTCCCGCGACGGCTGCGACGCAGCGCGACGGGTGCTCGAAATGCTCTACGAGCAGGCGGTGCGCGGCCAGGACATCGCGCAGGGTGATGTCGAAGGCGCGATCCGCGCCGTGATTGCACAGGGCTCTCTGTTCGAGTTCGACCCGAAGACGGCAAAATCGCAGTTCGAGGAAATCAATCTGCGCAAGCGCCCCGTGCGCGCCAGAACAGCTGCGCAGGATGCCTATATCCGCGCGCTGAAGCGGCACGAACTGGTATTCGGCATCGGTCCCGCCGGCACCGGCAAGACATGGCTGGCCGTGGCGCAGGCCTGCCAGCTGTTCGAGCGCAAGGAAGTCGATCGCATCATCCTGTCACGTCCGGCCGTGGAAGCCGGCGAACGTTTGGGTTTTTTGCCCGGCGACATGCGCGAGAAGGTCGATCCTTATCTGCGGCCAATCTACGACGCGCTCTACGACCTGATGGATTCGCGCATTGTCGAGCGCGGCCTGCAAAGCGGGGAAATCGAGATCGCGCCGCTGGCGTTCATGCGCGGCCGCACACTCACCAACGCGGCGATCATTCTCGACGAGGCGCAGAACACCACGTCGATGCAGATGAAAATGTTCCTGACGCGGCTTGGCGAGAACAGCCGCATGATCATCACCGGCGACCCGAGCCAGGTCGACCTGCCCAACGGCCAGCCGTCGGGACTCGCGGAAGCGGCCAAACTGCTCGACGGAGTCGAAGGCATCACACAGGTGAAATTCACCGCTCAGGACGTGATCCGTCATGAACTGGTGGCACGGATCGTCGCCGCTTACGAAGGCGCGCCGAAGCCCTCCGACACCGGCAAGCCTTGATCCATTCATCGCAACCGAGCTGACCGATAACGGTAAACAAGATTAGTGATATGATGCCCGCCCACATTCCCGCGACCGAAGTGCTTGTGACGGCTGACTGCTGGGCCCGTGAGAGCGGCGCCGAGACCACCATCCACCGCGCCATCGAAACAGCGGCTTCCATGGTCGATGCCGACACCGGCGACGCCGAGATCGCGGTCATGCTGACCGACGACGCCGGCATTCGCACCCTCAACAAGAACTGGCGGGGCATCGACAAGCCCACCAATGTCCTGTCGTTTCCTGCGCTGCAGCCGGAGCGCGCATCCAGTGGCGATGCGCCGCGGATGCTTGGCGACATCGCGATCGCCTATGAAACCACACGCAGCGAGGCCGACACCGAGCACAAGCCGTTCGATCACCATCTCAGCCATCTGGCGGTGCACGGTTTCCTGCATCTGATAGGCTATGATCACGAAAACGACGACGATGCCGAGATCATGGAAGGTCTCGAGCGGGATATTCTTGCGCAGCTCGGGATTCCCGATCCCTACGCGCATGACGACCAGGTGAACTGAAGTGCCCGACTCTCTTGCCGAAAAATCCGACGATAGTCCCGATCCGCAACGATCGGGCAATCTGCCGGTCCCCGTGCAACATGGCGAGGTACTGCGCCCGTCGTCCGAACTATGGTTGATGCGTGCGCTGCGTGCGCTGTTTGGATGGAAGGCAGGGTCTGCCCGTGCCGATCTTCAGGTGGTGCTCGACGCCACTGCGCCCGACGAAACCAGTTTCACCACGGTCGAGCGCACCATGCTGCGCAACATCCTGGGACTGCACGAGCGGCGCATTGCCGACGTCATGGTGCCGCGCGGCGACATCGTCGCGGTTAAACGGGATATTTCGCTGGGCGAATTGATGAGTCTGTTCGAAAGCGCGGCCCATTCGCGCCTCGTGGTCTACAACGATACCCTCGACGACCCAGAAGGCTTCGTTCACATCCGCGACCTGCTCGCCTTCATGACATCGAAGGCGAAGGTGGCGGACGAAGTCAACGCCAAGCGCAAGAAGCCTTTTCCCGCCGGCCTCGATCTGCGTTCGGTCGATCTGCGCATGCAGCTGTCCGACGCCAGCATCATGCGCAAGCTGATCTATGTTCCGCCATCGATGCCCGCCATCGATCTGCTGGCGCAGATGCAGGCGACGCGCATCCATCTCGCGCTGGTGGTCGACGAATATGGCGGCACCGACGGCCTGGTATCGATCGAAGACATTGTCGAACTGGTGGTCGGCGAAATCGATGACGAGCACGATAGCGATGAGCCGGCGTCCGTCGTCCGGCAATCCGACGGATCGTTCATCGCAGATGCGCGCGCCAGTCTTGAAGACGTGCAGTCCGTGGTCGGCGAGGAGTTTGACACCGGTGAAGCCGGCGAGGAGGTCGATACGCTCGGCGGCTATCTGGTGACGCAGGTTGGCCGTCTGCCAGTGCGCGGCGAGGTCATCGCCGGACCGGGCGATTTCGAGATCGAAGTGCTCGACGCCGATCCGCGCCGCGTCAAGCGCGTGCGCATCGGGACCCGTAAGGATCGCTCTAATTTGCGCCACCGCGAGTTGCGTCGCCGCGAAGCGGCGAATGATGCTGCCCAGGCGCAAGCCAACAATCCGGCCAATCCGGCGTCACCCAGCGACGGCGCCGGCAGCCGATGACATCATTCCGCGCTCTGATCGCCGGCATTATCCTGTCATGGGGATGGAAGCGCGCGATGATCGCGTTGGTCGCGGGGGCCCTGTCGGCGCTGGCGATGGCGCCGTTCAATGCATGGCCGATCCTGTTTCTGACCATGCCGGTGGCGGTCTGGCTGATCGATGGCGCGAGCGCCGGACGTCTCGGCGGCCTTCCGGCCGCAGCGCTCAGCGGATGGTGGTTCGGCTTCGGCTATTTCGTCGCGGGACTCTACTGGGTGGGTTACGCATTTCTCGTCGATGCCGAAACGTTCGCATGGCTGCTTCCGTTCGCCGTGATGGGCCTGCCGGCAGGCCTCGCGCTGTTCATGGCCTTCGGCTTTGCACTGGCGCGCCTGATCTGGACTGCGGATGCATTTCGCATCCTCAGTCTCGCCAGCGCGCTCACGGCCAGCGAATGGCTGCGCGGACATATTCTCACCGGCTTCCCGTGGAACGCTTTTGGTTACGCGTTGACCGAACCGCTCGCGCTGGCGCAGACCGCTTCGCTGATCGGGCTGTGGGGATTGACGTTCATTGCGGTGGCTGTGTTCGCAAGTCCCGCCGTGCTGGCTGATGATCGTGTCACCACGCGCCGCCCCTGGATCGCGCTCGCCGCTTCTCTCCTCCTTCTTTGTGCGATGGGCATCTATGGCGCGCTACGCCTTGCCAGCCAGCCGACGCAGTTTGTCGATAAGGTCAAGCTGCGCCTGATGCAGCCGAACCTGCAGCAGGATGTGAAGTTCAACTACTCGGCCCGGCAGATGGTGATGGACAAATACCTGTCGCTGTCGGACCGCGCGACCGGACCACAGTCGAGCGGCGTCCGCGACGCGACGATCCTGATATGGCCCGAGTCCGCGTTTCCGTTTTTCCTGACCCGTGAAGCCGATGCCATGGCGCGGATCGCCAACCTGTTGCCGCAAGGAACGGTGCTGGTCACGGGCGCGATCCGCCCGCCCGACCAGCCCGCCGGGACACAGGTCACTCGCGCCTACAATTCAATCTATGTCATCGATCACGACGGTACGATCCTGTCGGTGTACGACAAGCTGCATCTCGTGCCGTTCGGCGAGTATCTCCCGTTCCAGTCGGCGATGGAAAGACTCGGCTTCGTTCAGCTCACCAAGGTGCGCGGCGGATTCATTCCGGGTGACCGGCGGCGTACGATGACGGTGCCGAATGCCCCGCGCATGCTGCCGCTGGTTTGTTACGAAGCGATCTTTCCGGGTGACATTCTGCCGGGTGACGATCGCCCCAGCTGGATCGTTAATCTGACCAATGACGGCTGGTTCGGAATCTCGACCGGTCCCTACCAGCACTTGCAGCAGGCGCGATTGCGAGCTGTCGAGGAAGGACTCCCCCTCGTACGCTCGGCGAACACCGGCATCTCTGCCGTGATCGATCCGCTCGGCCGAATCATCGCACATCTGGAACTCGGCAACGAAGGCGTGCTCGATTCCGCCTTGCCAAAGCCTGCACCGGCCACGCTTTTCTCGCGGGTCCGGGATATCCCCGCAGCACTGGCGATAGCATTGTCGACTGTCATCGTTATTCGCCGGCGCGTGAAACAAAAGCCCTGAAGCGAGCGTACCTTCATCGTGCGATAGCGCGTAACTGCATGACGGAACCGGGCGATAGAGCGCCGCCGTAACCTAAATTCTTCAGCAAGTGCATGACTAACGTTTGACGTTCCCGCGGTTGGCAGCGTATGCCGGTTAGAACGCTGCGTTTCGGTTCGGTTCGTTGTATTCAGTATGCCGGTGGCGTGGAGCTTGAGATGACGACCAAGGCCCCAAATCCCGTTGACAAGTATGTCGGCAGCCGCGTGCGCATGCGCCGGATCATGCTTGGCATGAGTCAGGAAAAACTTGGCGAGGCGCTTGGCCTCACATTTCAGCAGGTCCAGAAATACGAGAAGGGCACCAACCGCATCGGCGCAAGCCGCCTGCAACAGATTTCCGATATTCTTCAGGTGCCTGTTTCGTTTCTGTTCGAAGGCGGGCCGGCAGGTCCGAATGCACTGGCGGGATTGAGCGAAGCGCAGTCGCCTGCCTACGTTGCGGATTTCCTCGCCACCTCCGAAGGGTTGGCGCTCACCCGGGCTTTCACCCGGATCACCGACGCCAAGCTCCGCCGCAGTATCGTGGAACTCGTCGAACAGATGGCGGCACGCGAACAACCCGACCCCACGTAAGTTCGCAGGCACAGATAATCGCCAGGCGAACGAAGCTGTGGTGACGCGCGACTGGATCGATTCCAGATCGACTTCGTACAGACAACACCCGATGGATCGTCAAGGCCTGTAGATGACCAAGTCAGCGGACGACATTGCATCATCAGGTCCGCAAGGTAACGACCATGGCCACGGCTCGTTCTTCGGGCGGCGCAAGGGGCACAAGCTTCGCAATCATCAGGCCGATCTGATCGAACATCTGTTGCCGCGACTGACGCTGGATCTCGACAGCGCCGACGCATCCGATCCAGCCTCGCTGTTTGACGTGCCGGTCAATGAGCTTCGGCTTGAAATCGGTTTCGGCGGCGGTGAACATCTGATCGCGGAAGCGCTCGCGTTTCCGCAGACCGGCTTCATCGGCTGCGAGCCTTACGTCAACGGCATGGCCAAGATCCTGTCGCAGATCGAAGCTCACAACATCACGAACATCCGGCTGTTCGCGGGCGATGCGGCCGAGCTGCTTGCATGGGCCGCGGCATCAAGTTTCAAGCGCATCGACCTTATTCACCCCGATCCGTGGCCGAAGCGGCGGCACTGGAAACGGCGCTTCGTGCAGGAAGCAATGATCCGCCAGATGTCGCGCGTTCTCGATCCCACCGGCGAATTTCGCTTTGTCAGCGACATCGATGACTACTGCTCATGGACCTTAATGCACATGCAGCGATCGAGAGACTTCGTATGGACAGCGGAGCGAGCTGACGACTGGCGCATGCCGTGGCAGCACTACACGATGACGCGTTATGGCAGGAAGGCCGATCGCGAAGGACGCAAGGCGGCCTATCTGATCTTCAAGCGAATAGGTATCTAGTTCGCATCAAGACACTAAGCCGGCTTGCCCTTGTCGCGCAGCCGCCAGAAGGTCAGAACGCGTTGTGCGGTCGCCGGCGACAGCCGGTCGTAGTTGATGCGCGCCTCCTCGATGTCGGGACCAGACGCTACCCGGCCCGGACCGAGACGCAGCACCACCAGTGCGCGCACAGTGGCCCATTCCAACCCGATCGACTTTCCAAGGAGCAGGACAGGATCGTAGCGATCGCCCAGCACCAGCTGGTGGACCACTGAAATCCGCATACCCGTCAGCGCTGCGAGCGCGGCAACCGATTCCTCGTACTTGTGCTGTTTTGCAAAACCGAGCAGAGCGGCCTCATCAAGTTCACCAGCCTGATGCAGCACAAGGATGGCGCGCTGGGCCGGTTCGAAATCACGCACCTGCGGTTGTGATTTCGGCGCCCCGGACAGCTCGATCATCGCCTGATTGATCGCAGCCTTCTGTTGGGGCTTCGCCATGTCGAACAGGCGGCGGCGAACGACATCAACGGACTTCGCCACCAACTGCTTCAACGAAGCGGCCGAAAGGTCCTCGCGTTGTCCGACGGTCAACGCCAGCATGCCATCGTCGGTGGCGCGCTTGATCAATCCGGAATAACCGGATTCTGAAAATTGCGCGCCGGCGTTGGCTGCGACGCTGCGCACCACCTCGCGGTCGCCGCGGCGAACGATCACATCGGTCACGGACGGTGACAGCGTCGGGCGTCCGGAAATCGCCGCCAGATGCTCCTGACCTTTTCCGCGCGCGATGTCGACCAGGGTGGGATCGTCCAGCAGCGGCGAGCGGCTCAGAATCGGGCCGGAGACCCTGATCTCAGTTTCGCGCGCCAGTTGCTTCACCAGCGTCGGAGGCGCGTTGTCCAGTTTGGACAACCGCTCAGCGAGTTCCGCACGCGTCTCGATTTCCGTGGCAGGCACCAGTCCGACCAGAATATCGTCGAACAGCGCAACATGCCTGGTTTCGAAATGCGCGGCGCCTTGCAGAAAGAGCCCGGAAATCCGCTCAATCGCCTCCGCCCGCTTCTCAGCGGTGCCGTTCTTGACGATCTCATCGAGTTCCGGAATCAGCGAAAAAGCAGCGGCCATACGTATCTCTGTCACGGCTGGCGCGGCGGTTCACCGGCAGGCGGCACGCTCCGCCCAGGAGCTCCCGGGATTTTAGGTATGACGGGTGAATCAACAGTTAGCCGCGAACGCCTGTCTTGTCCCGGGCAGGCACAAGGTTACGCAGGGGTGTCCGAAATACCGCAATTTGGCTGCAAGAGCCTGTGTCCTTTCAACAAATTGGAACGATAGCGGTCTCAAAGCCGGTTCCGTCCCACTCGGCAATTTGCGGGAAGCCCTTGCTGCACAGGCCGAAAACGTCTATATCCCGGGCAACTGATAAATTCTCATACGCACACGTAGGAGAGTGGGCCCCCCGGGACCCGCTCTTTTTTATTACCTGATGACCCGTGCCGCAGGCTGCGGCGGGCCGACAACGATTAAGAGCAGTCTTGATCCTCGACATGACCGACCCAACCGACGTTGCCGTAGACGCCGAACTGCTTGCCGAACCACGCCTCGTGGTCGAGCCGGGCGTGGCCGCGCGCGTTTCCGCAGTCGCCACACCGGTCCTGCAAGGCATGGGCTATCGGCTGGTGCGGATCAAGGTGTCGGGCGACGCCGGCTGCACGGTGCAGATCATGGCGGAACGGCCCGACGGCACCATGTTGATTGACGATTGCGAAGCGATCTCGAAGGCCCTGTCGCCGGTGATGGACATCGCCGATCCGATCCAGCGCGCCTATCGGCTGGAAATTTCATCGCCCGGCATCGACCGGCCGCTGGTGCGACGCACCGACTTCGAGCGTTATGCCGGCCATCTGGTGAAAATCGAGATGGCTGTGGCGCATGAGGGCCGCAAGCGATTCCGCGGCAAGCTCGACGGCGTCGAAGGCGACGGCATCAGAATTATTCGCGACGACATCCGTGCCGATCAGGAGCCGAGCGTGCTGCTGACGATGGAAGACATCGCCAGTGCAAATCTTGTTCTGACCGACGAACTGATTGCGGAATCCATGCGCCGGGGAAAATCGGCCGCCCGCGAAATACGTGAAGACCTTGGCATCGAGCCGCCTCCGCCCGAGCACGCGAAAAAGGCCCGCGCCGAACTGCCCATTTCGAAAAGTTTCAAACCCAAGCCAAAGTCGAAAAAACCCGCGCCCAAGAACACCAAAGAACATCGCCTCGCCGCCGAAAAGAAAGAGCGCGCGGGCATATCCGATCCCCACGAAGGAGACTGAGCCATGGCCGCTGTCAGCGCCAATAAACTCGAACTGCTGCAGATCGCCGACGCCGTCGCGCGAGAAAAGTCGATCGACCGCTCAATCGTGATCGCAGCGATGGAGGACGCCATCGCCAAGGCGGCCCGCGCCCGCTACGGCTCCGAAACCGACGTGCACGCCGAAATCGATGCCAAGAAGGGCGAATTGCGGCTGTCGCGCCACATGCTGGTGGTCGATCAGGTCGAAAACTCCT
This sequence comes from Acanthamoeba mauritaniensis, assembly GCA_000826465.1. Classification (NCBI taxonomy): domain Eukaryota; phylum Discosea; order Longamoebia; family Acanthamoebidae; genus Acanthamoeba; species Acanthamoeba mauritaniensis. The sequence goes on along the minus strand of CDFE01034564.1, from coordinate 40,390 downwards.
CGAACCAGATTTCGCTGAAGGACGCGCAACGCGCCAACCCCGGCGCGCAGATCGGCGACACCATCGCCGACACGCTGCCGCCGCTGGAGTACGGCCGCATCGCCGCGCAGTCGGCCAAGCAGGTCATCGTGCAGAAGGTGCGCGAGGCCGAGCGTGACCGGCAGTATCAGGAATTCAAGGATCGCATCGGCGAGATCGTCAACGGCGTGGTCAAGCGCGTCGAATACGGCAGCGTCATCGTCGATCTGGGCCGCGGCGAAGCCATCGTGCGCCGCGACGAAATGCTGCCGCGCGAAGTGTTCCGCAACGGCGACCGCGTGCGCTCCTACATCTTCGATGTCCGCCGCGAAACCCGTGGACCGCAGATTTTCCTGTCGCGCACCCATCCCCAGTTCATGGCGAAGCTGTTCGCGCAGGAAGTTCCTGAAATCTACGACGGCATTGTCGAGATCAAGGCCGTGGCCCGCGATCCGGGTTCGCGCGCGAAAATCGGCGTGATTTCCCGCGATTCCTCGGTTGATCCGGTCGGCGCCTGCGTCGGTATGCGCGGCTCGCGCGTGCAGGCCGTGGTGAACGAACTGCAGGGCGAAAAGATCGACATCATTCCGTGGTCGCCGGATATCGCGACCTTCGTCGTCAACGCACTGGCGCCCGCAGAAGTCGCGAAAGTCGTCATAGATGAAGACCGCGAGCGCATTGAAGTTGTCGTCCCGGATACCCAATTGTCCCTTGCAATCGGACGGCGCGGACAGAACGTGCGTCTTGCCTCGCAGCTGACCGGCTGGGACATCGACATTCTCACCGAACAGGAAGAATCGGAGCGCCGTCAGGCCGACTTCGAGAATTCCACCCGCGTTTTCATGGAAGCCCTCAATGTCGACGAAGTCGTCGGCCAGTTGCTGGCGTCCGAAGGCTTCGGTTCGGTCGAAGATCTGGCGCTGGTGGATCCACGGGAACTCACCAGCATTGAAGGTTTCGACGAGGAAACCGCCAACGAGCTGCAGAGCCGTGCCCGCGAATATCTTGAACAGCTCGAGGCAGAACTCGAAGCGAAGCGAAAGGAATTGGGCGTGGAAGACGCTTTGACGACCGTACCGGGTGTGACCGCCAAGATGCTGGTGAAGTTCGGCGAGAACGACATCAAGACCGTTGAGGATCTGGCTGGCTGCGCCACGGACGATCTGGTCGGCTGGGTGGAGCGTAAGGACGGCGAAACCACCAAGCACCCGGGCATCCTCGACCCGAATGAAATTTCACGCGAAGACGCCGAAGCCCTGATCATGCAGGCCCGTGTCGTCGCCGGCTGGATCAGCGAAGCCGATCTTGCCAAGCCGTCGGAAGAGGCTGCGGCCTCCGAAGAAAACCCGGCGTAAGCAGGCCGAAACCCATGAAGCGACTTTCGGACAACACCATGCTCCGCAAGAGTTGAAGGAAATGACCCGCGCATGCTTGCCATCGCTGATCACGCAGATCTCGACAACGGACCCCGGACAAAATCCGGGACCGAGCGGATGTGCGCGGTCACGCGGCAAGTGGCGCCGATCGACGACCTGATCCGCTTCGTCCTCTCTCCCACCGGCGAAACCGTTCCCGACCTGAAGCGCAAGCTGCCGGGGCGCGGGCTATGGGTGTCACTGTCTCATGCCACCGTCGCGGAAGCCGCCCGGCGCAACGTGTTTGCGCGCAGCTTCAAGCGTGACGTCCAGGTGTCGAAAACCCTGGCCGACGACGTCGAGCGCATGATGGTCCGGGGGGTGTCCGAAGCCCTCGCCATGACCGCAAAGGCAGGTCAGGTCATTTCGGGATTTTCCAAGGTCGAAGGTGCGATCGGGGGGCGGCAGGCGGTCGCCCTGATCCACGCCACGGACGGCGCTCCGGACGGAATCCGCAAGCTGAACGCCAAACTGGCGGCCGTGAGGCGGGAAAACGGCACGGAATCGGGTGATTTTCCCATTATCAGCGCCCTGACCACCGATGAATTGGATTTGGCACTCGGACGGGCAAATGTGGTACATGCTGCCCTGCTCGCGGGCCCGGCAAGCAAGACCTTCCTCGCACGTTGCCAGACGCTCACCCGATTTCGGGGGACGGGTGGCGGTCACGATGGCGGGATCGACCAGAACAATTAGGGCATTGCCGTCAGACGCGGCATGCGAGCAACGAACGAGATTGGGACTGTTGAATGGCTGATACGAAAAATCCTGGCGATAAGACGCTGAGCGTCGGTTCGAAAACTCTGTCGCTCAAGCCGCGTACAGAGACCGGCGTCGTGCGCCAGAGTTTCAGTCACGGCCGCACCAAGCAGGTGGTGGTCGAAAAGAAAACCAAGCGCCGTCTGGCCGGCGATCCCGCACCTGCGCCCGAAGCGGTGCCTGCAGCACCCGCGCCTGTCGCAGCACCTGCGAAGGTTGCGCCGCGCGCGCCGGAGCCTGTACGCCCGCCCGCCCGCAAGTCGGGCGTCGTCCTGCAAACCCTGACCGAAGACGAGCAGAGCGCCCGTGCCAGCGCACTCGCCGATGCGCGCGTTCGCGAAGAGGAAGAGCGCCGCGCCGCGGAAGCCGAAGCCGCGCGCCGCAACACCAAGGAATTCAAGGAACAGCAGGAGCGTGAAGCCGCCGAAGCCCGCAAGAAGGCCGAGGAAGAACGCCACCGCGCCGAGGAAGAAGCCAAGGCACGCGCCGAGCGTGAAGCCACCAAGCGTAGCACCGAGGCCGCGGCAAAGGCGGCTGCGCCTGCCACCACGGCACGTACGGCTGCAACGCCTCCGGCCCGCCCGGCTGCTGTCGCTGCCGACGGATCCGATGATGATGAAGCGCCGCGCTTGGTGCGCCGCCCCGGCGGCGGCCCGGCTCGCCCGGTCATCGCGCCGAAGCCAACCGCAAAGCCCGCGCCCGCGAAGCAGCGCGGCCGCTTGACCCTTTCCACCGCGCTCAATGCCGACGACGTGCGCGAGCGTTCGATCGCCTCGTTCCGCCGCCGCACCCAGCGCCTCAAGGGCCATGCGTCCAACGAGCCGAAGGAAAAGCTGATCCGCGAAGTGACGATCCCTGAAGCGATCACGATTCAGGAACTCGCCAACCGCATGACCGAACGCGCGGTGGACGTCATCCGCCTGCTGATGAAGCAGGGCGCGATGCACAAGATCACCGACGTGATCGATGCCGATACCGCGCAACTCATCGCCGAGGAAATGGGCCATACCGTCAAGCGCGTCGCCGCGTCAGACGTGGAAGAAGGCCTGTTCGACGTTGCCGACGATCATGCGTCCGATACGACGCCGCGTCCGCCGGTCGTGACCGTTATGGGTCACGTCGATCACGGCAAGACCTCGTTGCTGGACGCGCTGCGTCACGCCAATGTCGTCAGCGGCGAAGCCGGCGGCATTACCCAGCATATCGGCGCCTATCAGGTCACCTCGCCGGAAAGCGGCAAGAAGATCACCTTCATCGACACGCCGGGCCACGCCGCGTTTACCGCGATGCGCGCCCGCGGCGCCAAGGTCACCGACATCGTCATCCTGGTCGTGGCTGCCGACGACGGCGTCATGCCCCAGACGATCGAGGCGATCAATCACGCCAAGGCGGCGAAGGTTCCGATGATCGTGGCGATCAACAAGATCGACAAGCCGGAAGCCAAGGCCGAGCGCGTGCGCACCGAACTGCTGCAGTACGAAGTCCAGGTCGAATCCTTCGGCGGCGACGTCGTCGACGTCGAGGTGTCCGCAAAGAACAAGACCAACCTCGACAAGCTGCTGGAAATGATTGCGCTGCAGGCCGATCTGCTCGACCTGAAGACCAATCCGGACCGGCCGGCCGAAGGCACCGTGATCGAAGCCAAGCTCGATCGCGGCCGCGGCCCCGTGGCCACCGTGCTGGTTCAGCGCGGCACGCTCAAGGTCGGCGACATTATCGTGGCCGGCGCTGAAATGGGCCGCGTCCGCGCGCTGATCAACGATCAGGGCGAGACCGTGCAGGAAGCAGGCCCGTCGGTTCCGGTCGAGGTGCTCGGATTCAACGGCCCGCCGGAAGCCGGTGATCGCCTCGCCGTGGTCGAGAACGAAGCCCGCGCCCGCGAAGTCACGAGCTATCGCGCCCATCAGAAGCGCGAGAAATCCGCCGCCAGCAATGCCGGCATGCGCGGTTCGCTTGAACAGATGATGTCGCAGCTCAAGACCACGGGCCGCAAGGACTTCCCGCTGGTCATCAAGGCCGACGTGCAGGGCTCGCTGGAAGCAATTCTCGGCTCGCTCGAAAAGCTCGGCACCGACGAAGTCGCAGCCCGCATTCTTCATGCAGGCGTCGGCGGCATCTCGGAATCCGACGTGACGCTGGCGGAGGGCTTCAACGCCGCGATCATCGGCTTCAGCGTCCGCGCCAACAAGGAAGCGGCCGCTCTCGCCAAGCGCAACGGCATCGAAATCCGCTACTACAACATCATCTACGATCTCGTGGATGACGTGAAAAAGGCGATGTCCGGCCTGCTCGCGCCGACGCTGCGCGAAACCATGCTTGGCAACGCCCAGATTCTCGAAGTGTTCAACATCTCGAAGGTCGGCAAGATCGCGGGCTGCCGCGTGACCGACGGCACTGTGGAACGCGGCGCGAACGTGCGCCTGATCCGCGACAACGTCGTCGTCCACGAAGGCAAGCTGTCGACACTGAAGCGCTTCAAGGACGAAGTGAAGGAAGTGCAGTCCGGCCAGGAATGCGGCATGGCATTCGAAAGCTATCAGGACATGCGCGTCGGCGACGTTATCGAGTGTTACCGCGTAGAGACCATCCAGCGCTCCTTGTAAGTCCAAATCTTACAGGCGCACTGGATTTTTAAGAAAGCTAAGGCGGCATGACCGGATTTTCTCCGGCCATCCACGTCTTGCCAGCAACATCAGGAACGACATGCATGCCCGCGATACGCGCGGGCATGACGGTTTGATTTTCGGCAGGGATCATCATGGCCACACGCAAAAAGGACAGCGACCCTCGCGGCGGTACGACCGGCGCCTCGCAGCGACAGTTGCGCGTTGGCGAAATCATCCGCCACGCCGTTGCGGACATTCTTGCTCAGGGCGGCGTGCACGATCCGGCGCTCGAAGGCCACATCATCACTGTGCCCGAAGTGCGGATGTCGCCGGACCTCAAGCTCGCCACCATCTACGTGATGCCGCTCGGCGGACGCGGTCTCGCCGAGGTCGTTGCAGCGCTCGATCGCAACAAGAAGTTTCTGCGCGGTGAAGTTGCGCATCGCGTTAACTTAAAATTTGCGCCTGATCTTCGCTTCCGCGTTGACGAACGATTCGATGAAGCAGAACGGATCGAGAAATTACTGAGAACACCTGCGGTTCAAAGAGACCTCAAGACAGATTCGGACCAAGACTGATGAATGTGACTAGCCCAGACCGCGTGATCGAACCGCAAACAACCGATTCGAACGCGCCTGCTGAAAATAAATCTTCCGATACCGCAGCGAGCGGCGCGCGGCATAATGATCCGCGCCAACAGCAAGGCGGCAAGCAACAGCGTCAGCAGGGCGGTCAGCAAAAGCGCGATCGCCGCGACGTCCACGGCTGGGTTTGTCTCGACAAGCCCATCGGCATGACGTCGACTCACGCCGTCGCCGTTCTCAAGCGCCTGTTCAATGCCAAGCGCGCCGGCCACGCCGGTACCCTCGATCCGCTGGCCTCCGGCGGATTGCCGATTGCACTGGGCGAAGCCACCAAGACCGTCCCCTTCGTGATGGACGGCCGCAAGCGTTACCGCTTCACGGTCGCTTGGGGTGAGGAACGCGATACTGACGACACCGAGGGCAAGGTCACCCAGACCAGCCCCGACCGGCCGTCCGTGGAGGCGATCCGGGCCCTGCTGCCGCAATTTACCGGAACCATCGAGCAGACCCCGCCGCAGTACTCGGCAATCAAGATCCAGGGCGAGCGGGCCTATGACCTCGCCCGCGACGGGGAAGTCGTGCCGCTGGCCCCCCGCCCGGTCGAAATTCACGAATTAACCCTTGTCGAACAAATAGATAACGACAAATCGGTGTTCGAGGCAGAATGCGGCAAGGGCACCTATGTCCGGGCTCTGGCGCGCGATATGGGCCGGATTCTGGGGTCATATGGCCATATTTGCGCGCTTCGGCGCACGATTTGCGGGCCTTTCACTGAAGCGGACATGATTCCGCTGGCAGATCTGGAGGCTTTGTGCGATAGAGCCGCGTCTGGCGAGGGCAGCCTCGCCGACGCGCTTTTGCCCGTTGAGACCGCGCTGGACGACATCCCGGCACTGGCCGTCACACGGGCGGATGCCGCAAGGCTCCACAGGGGCCAGGCGGTTTTATTGCGCGGACGGGATGCGCCAATTTCAAACGGCACAGTCTATGTCACCGTCGGAGGCCGCCTTCTGGCCCTCGCCGAACTTGGCAATGGCGAACTCATCCCCAAGCGCGTGTTCAACCTGACCGGACTGACTGCCAGCCCGGCTCGCAACAATGAAAGTGTTTGACGATGTCGATTGCCGCAGAACGCAAAGCGGAAGTCATCAAGAAGAATGCAACCAAGACCGGTGACACCGGTTCGCCTGAGGTTCAGGTCGCGATCCTGTCGGAACGCATCGCCAACCTCACCGAGCACTTCAAGACCCACGGCAAGGATAACCATTCCCGCCGCGGCCTGTTGAAGCTGGTGTCCACGCGCCGTTCGCTTCTCGACTACGTGAAGCGGAAGGACGAGGCGCGCTACAAGTCGCTTCTCGAGAAGCACAACATTCGCCGCTAAGAAATCCACGCGCGCAATCCTTGCGCGCGTTTTGCGTGGCGTGGGAGTTTTCCCAAGGCGTCACGCTTCCAACGCGCGGACCTGATGAAATGTCCGCGCGGCGTGTCCAGCAGCAATCCGGCAGCTGGGCGATAACGGGTAACATGCCCGTACCATCGAAAGGATGGACGCCATTCGAAATTCAAGAACCATGGCAGGATCGCCGGACGCTGACGCCGCATTTGCGCACGATCAGCGTCCGGCAATCTTGCGCATGGTTTTTGCGTTTCAGGCGTCCGTTCTTTCGTGAACCCATGAAAGACCAAGACAATGTTTAAAGCTCATTCGGTCGAGATCGACTGGGGTGGACGTCCACTCAAACTCGAAACCGGCAAGATCGCGCGCCAGGCCGACGGCGCGGTGATTGCGACCTACGGCGAGACCATCGTGCTCGCCACCGTCGTCGCCGCCAAGTCCGCCAAGGACGGCATCGACTTCCTGCCGCTCACCGTCGACTATCAGGAAAAGACCTACGCAGCCGGCCGCATTCCCGGCGGCTACTTCAAGCGCGAAGGCCGCCCGACAGAAAAGGAAACGCTGGTTTCCCGCCTGATCGATCGTCCGATCCGCCCGCTGTTCGTCGATGGCTGGCGTAACGAAACCCAGGTCATCGTGACGGTGCTGTCGCATGACATGGAGAACGATCCCGACATCCTGGCGCTGGTTGCATCCTCCGCCGCACTGACGATTTCCGGCGCACCGTTCCAAGGCCCAATTGGCGCCGCTCGCGTCGGCTTCATCAACGATGAATACGTTCTCAACCCGACGCTCGACGAGATGGCCGACACCAATCTCGATCTCGTGGTTGCCGGTACCGCCGACGCCGTGCTGATGGTCGAATCGGAAGCCAAGGAACTGAACGAAGACATCATGCTCGGCGCCGTCATGTTCGGTCACCGCCACTTCCAGCCGGTGATCCAGGCGATCATCGAACTGGCTGAAAAGGCGGCGAAGGAGCCGCGCGAGGTCAAGACCGACGACAACAGCGCGATCGATACCGAAATGCGCAGCGTCGGCGAAGCCGAACTGCGCACGGCCTACGCCATTCCGATCAAGCAGGATCGCTACGCTGCGGTCGGCGCGGTGAAGAAGAAGGTCATGGACCACTTCTTCCCGGAAGGTCAGGAACCGAAGTACGACAAGCTGCGCGTCGCAGGCGTGTTCAAGGAATTGGAAGCGAACGTCGTTCGCAACAACATCCTCGACACCGGCAAGCGCATCGACGGCCGCGACTCGAAGACAGTTCGCCCGATCATCGCCGAAGTTGGCGTGCTGCCCCGCGCCCACGGCTCGGCGCTGTTCACCCGCGGCGAAACCCAGGCGCTGGTGGTCACCACCCTCGGCACCGGCGAAGACGAGCAGTACATCGACTCGCTGTCGGGAACGTACAAGGAGCGCTTCCTGCTCCATTACAACTTCCCTCCCTACTCGGTTGGCGAAACGGGCCGTCTCGGCGGCACCAAGCGTCGTGAAATCGGCCACGGCAAGCTCGCCTGGCGCGCGCTGCATCCGGTTCTCCCGGCTGCGCACGAATTCCCGTACACGCTGCGCGTCGTCTCCGAGATCACCGAATCGAACGGCTCGTCGTCGATGGCTTCGGTCTGCGGTGCATCGCTCGCACTGATGGACGCTGGCGTGCCGTTGAAGCGGCCGACTGCAGGCATCGCGATGGGCCTCATTCTTGAGGGCAAGCGTTTCGCGGTTCTCTCCGACATTCTCGGTGACGAGGATCATCTCGGCGACATGGACTTCAAGGTGGCAGGTACCGAAACCGGTATCACGTCGCTGCAGATGGACATCAAGATCGCCGGCATCACCGAAGAGATCATGAAGATCGCGCTCGCCCAGGCGAAGGACGGACGCATTCATATCCTCGGCGAAATGGCGAAGGCATTGACCAATGCCCGCGCCGAGCTCGGCGAACATGCGCCGCGCATCGAAGTCCTGCAGATCCCGACGGACAAGATCCGCGACGTGATCGGCACCGGCGGCAAGATCATCCGCGAAATCGTCGAAAAGACCGGCGCCAAAATCAACATCGAGGACGACGGCACCGTGAAGGTGGCGTCTGCCAACGGTGAATCGATCCGCGCGGCGATCAAGTGGATCAAGTCGATCACCTCGGATCCGGAAGTCGGCCAGATCTATGACGGCACCATCGTCAAGGTCATGGAGTTCGGCGCGTTCGTGAACTTCTTCGGACCGAAGGACGGTCTGGTTCACATCAGCCAGCTCGCGGCCAACCGCGTGCAGAAGACCTCCGACGTCGTCAAGGAAGGCGACAAGGTCAAGGTCAAGCTGCTTGGTCTGGACGATCGCGGCAAGGTTCGCCTGTCGATGAAGGCAGTCGATCAGGAAACCGGCGAAGACCTCGAGGCCAAGCAGAAGGCCGAGGGCGTTTCCGCAGCCGAGTAATTGTTTCACAACCTCGTGTGACGACCCCAGGGGGCGGCATTTTGCCGCCCCCTTTTGTTTGCCTCATGCGAAACTCGATTTGTGCCCGCAGCGTAGCCTTGTGATGGCTCGGCTGCATTTGCACCGGATCGCACCACGCTGCCACACCAGGGAGTATTCCATGTCATCGATATCCCGACGCCATCTCATGACTGCAGCCGCCGGGGTCGCCGTCTCTGCGGCTGCGCCTCGCATCGTGTATGCGCAGGCTGCCCCGGCTCCCGCCGCAGCGCCGGCTGCCGCACCTGCCACTGGCCCGTTCACGCTGCCGCCCCTTACTTACGCTGCCAACGCGCTTGAGCCGCATATCGATGCCAAGACCATGGAAATCCACCATGACAGGCATCACGCTGCTTATGTCGCTAATATGAACACCGTCGCCAAGACCAATCCGCAACTCGGCACGATGCCGATCGAGAACATCCTCGGCAACATCAACGCGCTCGATGACTCCATCAAGTTCACGGTGCGCAACAATCTCGGCGGCCACGCCAACCACACCATGTTCTGGAGCATCATGGGCCCGGACGGCGGCAAGCCGGAAGGCGACGTGCTTGCTGCGATCGACAAGGATCTTGGCGGCCTGGAAAAATTCCAGACCGACTTCAACGCCGCCGGCGGGCGCCAGTTCGGTTCAGGCTGGGTGTTCGTCATCGTCTCGAAGGACGGCAAGCTTTCGATCGAGACCCGTCCCAATCAGGACTCACCGATCATGGACGGCAAGCGCGTGCTGATGGGCAACGACGTCTGGGAACACGCTTATTACCTGAACTATCAGAACCGCCGGCCCGATTATCTCAAGGCGTGGTGGAACACGGTGAACTGGGCAAAAATCAGCGAGCGTTATGCCGCTGCGAAGGCCGGCACGCTCGGCGTGTAAATCTCGAAACAAGTCAATTTCAACCAAAAGGGCGGCTTCTCAGCCGCCCTTTTTTCGATGCCGAAGCGATCATTTGGAAGTCGCACGTTGACGCGCCGGTCAGGGCGCGGATCGACACTCCGCCAGCATCCGCGAAGGTGCCAGAGCGCATCCGACGAATAGCCGGACGATCAGAATAACTTATCTGGCCGTAAAGAAAATCCGACTGGACCTGATGCTGGAATTCTTCCAAAGTCCTGTCGGACGGTTCCCCAAGGTACGGCCGCCGATGCCGAAACGCGCTTGTATCAGCGAGCGCATTTCACCGCTCAATTCGAGACTTCAGAACGTAAAACGGGTCTCGGTCGGAAATCATTCCAGCGTGGGCGACGCATCGGACCAACCCGCGAACCACAAATCACAGAAAGATCGGAGAAAAAACATGGACGCAAAAACCGATGACAAGAGCGCCGGCAAATGCCCCGTCGTGCACGGCGGCAGCAGGACCAATCGTGACTGGTGGCCGGACCAGCTGCGGCTCGACATCCTGCAGCAGCATTCGGCCAAATCCGATCCGCTGGATCAGACATTCAACTACAGTGAAGAGTTCAAGAAACTCGACTACGAAGCGCTGAAGAATGACCTGCGCAAGCTGATGACCGACTCGCAGGATTGGTGGCCGGCCGACTTCGGCAACTACGGTCCGCAGTTCGTCCGCATGTCCTGGCACGCCTCCGGTACCTATCGTCTCGCTGACGGCCGCGGCGGTGGCGGTCGCGGTCAGCAGCGTTTCGCTCCGCTCAACTCCTGGCCGGACAACGTCAATATCGACAAGTCGCGCCGCCTGCTGTGGCCGATCAAGCAGAAGTACGGCCAGAAAATCTCCTGGGCCGATTTGTTGATTCTCGCCGGCAACGTGGCACTCGAGACCATGGGCTTCCGCACGTTCGGTTTCGCTGCCGGCCGTGAGGATGTCTGGGAGCCGGATCAGGACGTGAACTGGGGTACCGAGACTGAGTGGCTGACCCACCGGCCTCTTGAAGGATTCGACAATCCACTCGGCGCCACCGAGATGGGCCTGATCTACGTCAATCCGGAAGGTCCAGGCGCCAACGGCGATCCGGTGTCCGCCGCCAGATTCATCCGCGAGACCTTCAAGCGCATGGCGATGAACGACGAGGAAACCGTGGCGCTGATCGGCGGCGGTCACACCTTCGGCAAGACTCACGGCGCCGCGCCCGAGTCCCACAAAGGACCGGCCCCTGAAGGCGCCGCTCTGGAAGAGCAGGGCCTCGGCTGGACAAGCAACTACGGCAGCGGGTTCGGTGCAGACGCCGTCGGCAGCGGCATTGAAGTCACCTGGACGCAGACACCTGCGCAGTGGAGCAACCACTTCTTCGAGAACCTGTTCAAGTACGAATGGGTGCAGACCCGCAGCCCCGGCGGTGCCATCCAGTGGGAGGCCAAGGACGCCGAGGACGTGATTCCCGACGCGCACGATCCGTCGAAGAAGCACAAGCCGACCATGCTGACCACCGATCTGTCGCTGCGTCTGGACCCGGTCTACGAGAAAATCTCGCGCCGGTTCCTGGAAAATCCGCAGGCCTTCGCCGAGGCCTTCGCCCGCGCCTGGTTCAAGCTGACCCATCGCGACATGGGCCCCCGCGCGCGCTACCTGGGCCCGGAAGTGCCCAAGGAAGAACTGATCTGGCAGGACCCGATCCCCGAGGTCGATCATACGTTGATCGACGACTCCGACATTGCCGCGCTCAAGGCCAAGCTGCTGGCCTCGGGCCTCACCGTGTCTGAACTGGTCAGCACCGCCTGGGCTTCGGCCTCCACCTTCCGTGGTGGTGACAAGCGCGGCGGCGCCAACGGCGCGCGCATCCGTCTCGCGCCACAGAAGGATTGGGAGGTCAACCAGCCGGCTCAACTTGCCAAGGTGCTGCAGACGCTCGAACGAATCCGGAAGGAGTTCAACGCGTCGCAGTCGGGCGACAAGGAAGTATCGCTTGCCGACCTGATTGTTCTTGGCGGAGGTGCGGCAGTCGAAAAAGCCGCGAAGGATGCCGGCGTCAATGTGACCGTTCCCTTCTCTCCTGGACGTGCGGACGCCTCGCAGAAGCAAACCGATGTGGAGTCCTTTGACGTGATGGAGCCGATCGCGGATGGCTTCCGTAACTACCTCAAGGGCAAACCTGCCGCGCCGGCCGAAGTGTTTCTGGTGGACCGCGCACAGTTGCTGACGCTGACCGCTCCGGAAATGACGGTTCTTGTCGGCGGCCTGCGCGTTCTTGGTGCAAATACCGGGCAATCCCTGCACGGCGTTTTCACCAAGACGCCCGAGACGCTGACGAACGACTTCTTCGTCAATCTGCTTGACATGAGCACGAAGTGGCAGCTGGCCGGCGATGTGTACGAAGGCCGCGACCGGAAGACGAACGAGGTGAAGTGGACCGGCACCCGCGCCGACCTCGTCTTCGGCTCGCATTCGCAGCTCCGCGCTCTCGCGGAAGTCTATGCATCCGCAGACGCGAAGCAGAAGTTCGTGCAGGACTTCGTCAAGGCGTGGGTCAAGGTCATGAACGCCGACCGCTTCGATCTCGCCGATCAGCCCAAGGCGCTGCAAGCCGCGGAATGATCCATCCCGCTTGACGGCAAGACGACCAAAGCCCCCGCGATCGCCTCGCGGGGGCTTTTCATTTCAATCGTCGCCGAGAGACAATCTTGATACGAATAAGCAAAAGATCAGGGAGGACTGAGAATGATGAAGCTTTACTGGTCGCCGCGCTCACGCTCCTTCTCCGGCCTCTGGCTGATGGAAGAAACCGGCCAGCCCTACGAGCGGGTGCTGACGGACATCTCGACCGGCGCGCAGAAGACTCCGGAATTTCTGGCGGTCAACCCGATGGGCAAAGTGCCCGCGCTGAAGGACGGAGATGTGTCCATCGCGGAAGCCTCCGCGATCTGCGCCTATGTTGCGGATCGATACCCCGAAGCGAAGCTGGCGCCGCCCATCGGCGATCCGCGCCGCGGAAAATATCTGCAATGGCTGTTTTTCTCGCCGGGCTGCATCGAGCCGGCGATCATCCAGATCTTCACCAAGATCGACGTGCCGACATCGACCGCAGCCTGGGGCAGCGCGACGCAGGTGTTCGATGTTCTCGACGCCGCACTGGAAAAGGGTCCGTTCCTGCTGGGCGATACGTTCTCTGCCGCCGACATCATGATCGGTTCAGGACTGAATTTCGCGATCAGGCTGTTCAAGATGGTGCCGTCGCGGCCGTCATTCGACCGCTACATCGACGCCTGCTCGGCGCGGCCCGCGTTTCAGCGCGCCACGGTGATCGCGGCGGGATAAGAACCCGACGCGTGAACCGGGCGGGCTCGGACTAGTCAGCCTTGTCTTCGGCCTTCAGCGCATCCGGATGCGGCATCGAGATGATGTTGTAACCGGAATCGACGAAGTGGATTTCGCCGGTCACACCGCCGGACAGGTCCGACAGCAGATAGAGAGCGGTGCCGCCGAGCTCGTCGAGCGTGACGCCCCGGCCCAGCGGCGAATGCTTCTGCTGGAAGGCAAACATCGCGCGCGAATCGCCGATGCCCGATCCGGCGAGCGTGCGTACCGGACCTGCGGAGATGGCATTCACACGAATTCCGGCGCGGCCGAAATCCGCCGCGAGATAGCGCGTCGAAGCCTCGAGCGCCGCCTTGGCCACACCCATCACGTTGTAGTTCGGCATGACGCGGGTCGAGCCGCCGAAGGTGAGCGTCACAATCGATCCGCCGTTCGGCATCATCTCCGACGCGCGCCTGGCGACTTCGGTAAACGAGAAACACGAGATCACCATGGTGCGCGAGAAATTCGCGCGGGTGGTGTCGGCATAGCGGCCCTTGAGCTCGTTCTTGTCGGAGAAGCCGATGGCATGGACCAGGAAATCGATCGAGCCCCACTTCTCTTTCATCGCCGCGAAGGTTGCATCGACGCTGGCGATGTCCTCGACGTCGCACGGGAGAATCAGCGGGGCGTTCAGCGATTCCGCCAGCGGCTTGACGCGTTTTCCCAGCGCATCGCCCTGATAGGTGAAGGCAAGTTCTGCGCCCTGGGCGTGAAGCGTTTTCGCGATACCCCATGCGATCGAATGATCGTTGGCGACGCCCATGATGAGCCCGCGCTTGCCTTGCATGAGTCCTTGCATCAGCCCCTTACTCCGTTCGTGCCCTATGCGTGCAGATT
>CDFE01034564.1:0-25984 GCA_000826465.1 Acanthamoeba mauritaniensis | reverse complement strand
AACAAAGCGCAACATGATTGAAAATGCCCCTCGCCCGGCTCGCAGCTGGCGCTGCTTGCCGACCTCTCCCCGTAAACGGGGAGAGGCTAGAGAACTATGCCTCGAGACGCTTGAACACCAATGTCGCGTTGGTGCCGCCGAAGCCGAAGGAGTTCGACAGCACGGCCCCGATCTTGGCGCCGTCGATGCGCTTGCGCACGATCGGCATGTCGGCAAACACCGGGTCGAGCTCCGTGATGTTCGCGCTTTCGCAGATGAAACCGTTGTTCATCATCAACAGCGAATAGATCGCTTCCTGCACACCTGTCGCGCCCAGCGAATGACCGGTCAGCGACTTCGTCGCCGAGATCGGCGGGCATTTATCGCCCGAACCGAACACGTTGCGAATCGCGTTGATTTCCGGCGGATCGCCTGCCGGCGTCGAGGTCGCGTGCGGATTGATGTAATCGATCCTGGTGTTGACGGTCGACATCGCCATCTTCATGCAGCGTTCGGCACCTTCACCCGACGGCGCAACCATGTCGTAGCCATCGGACGTCGCGCCATAGCCGACGATTTCGCCGTAAATGCGCGCGCCGCGCGCCTTGGCGTGTTCGAGTTCCTCGAGCACGACGACACCTGCGCCGCCAGCGATCACGAAACCGTCGCGGCTGATGTCATAGGCGCGCGAAGCCGTGGCCGGCGTGTCGTTGTACTTCGACGACATCGCGCCCATCGCGTCGAACAGCACCGAGAGCGACCAGTCGAGTTCCTCGCAGCCGCCGGCGAAGATGACGTCCTGCTTGCCGATCTGGATGGTCTCGTAGGCATTGCCGATGCAGTGGTTCGACGTGGCGCAGGCCGACGAGATCGAATAGTTCACGCCCTTGATCTTGAACCAGGTCGCCAGCGTCGCGGATGCGGTCGACGACATCGCCTTGGGCACGGCGAACGGGCCGACACGCTTCGGCCCCTTGCTGCGGGTGATATCGGCAGCTTCGACGATCGTGCGGGCGGACGGACCGCCGGAGCCCATGATGATACCGGTGCGTTCATTCGAAACGTCCGAGGCCTCGAGGCCCGAATCCTGGATCGCCTGCTCCATCGCGATGTGATTCCACGCCGCGCCTTCACCCAGAAACCGCATGGCACGTCGGTCGATCACATCGACAGGATTGAGCGTCGGCGCGCCCTGAACCTGCGAACGGAAGCCAAGTTTCGCATACTCTTCAGCGCGCGTGATGCCGGACTTCGCCTCGTAGAGACTCGCAAGCACTTCCTGAGTGTTGTTTCCGATGGAAGAGACAATGCCCATCCCCGTGACCACAACTCGCCTCATGATCCCTCGCCTTTAGTTGCTGCGCTCTGATGTCCGCGCCTTTGATTGCCCCAATGCCGGTCTTGAGTGCCGGCACATCTGAAGCCCGATTTCTGCGGGCTCAACATCCTGCATCACGTTCCCGGCTGCAATGCGGCATCTCGCGGGAGCAAGCCAACTTTCAAATCCTTGGCGCGATAGAAAAGCTCGCCATCAGCCGAAAGCGTACCGTCGGCAATGCCGAGCCAGAGCTTCGAGCGCATCACGCGCTTGACGTCGATAGTGTACACGACCTTGGTGACATTCGGCAGAACCTGCCCTGCGAACTTGAGCTCGCTCAAGCCCAATGCACGACCGCGGCCGGGCCCGCCGGACCAGCCGAGAAAAAAACCGACCATCTGCCACAGCGCATCCAATCCGAGACAGCCCGGCATCACAGGGTCGCCCTTGAAATGGCAGCCGAAAAACCAGAGATCGGGCTTCACATCGAGCTCCGCCCGGATCAAGCCCTTGCCGTACTCGCCGCCGGTATCGTTGATCTCCGTGATCCGGTCGAACATCAGCATCGGCGGCAGGGGCAACTGGGCATTGCCCGCTCCGAACAGCTCGCCCCGGCCACAGGCCAAGAGATCTTCGTAGGAATAGCTGTTCTGGCGGTCTTTCATCTGGATCCCTTATTTTGGCATGCCGGTCCTGCGGCAACCTTGCCGGACCTCTAACATAGGCACACCGAGGGTCAAAGTGGCCGTAACCGCCCGATTCAGGGCCATTTTCACCTCAAACAGCTGCTCGCCAGTTGCGAAAAACTTGCATGTAACTGCATCCTTTCCTATATTCCTGCCAACAGTCCCTTCCAGCGGGCGGATGTGTGCCGCCCCTACGCGTATGAGTGAACTGATGGATGACGTGGTAACCACCGAGAGCAAGCACGACGAGCCGCATGGCCACCATGGTCACACCCCGGCGCTCACCGGATGTCCGTGGCATGACGTCAACGAAATGTTGCAATCGGTCGGCCTGCGTCCGACCCGTCAGCGCATGGCGCTGGGCTGGCTGCTGTTCGGCAAGGGCGGGCGTCATCTGACCGCCGAAATGCTCTACGAGGAAGCGACCCACGCCAAGGTGCCGGTCTCGCTTGCCACCGTTTACAACACGCTCAACCAGCTCACCGAAGCCGGCCTGCTGCGTCAGGTGAGCGTCGACGGCACCAAGACCTATTTCGACACCAACACCAGCGCGCATCACCATTTCTACATGGAAGGCAACCACGAGCTGGTCGATATTCCCGACCCCAACCTCGTGCTGCAGAAGATGCCGGACGTGCCGGAAGGTTACGAGATCAGCCGTATCGACATGGTCGTGCGCCTGCGCAAGAAGCGCTGAGCCCAATCTTCATTGTCTTGAGAATGCAATCGCCGGGCTTGTCCCGGCCATTGTCATTTTTGAGTGCGCGGCCGGTCATGCTTGAGCGGCGTATCTCTCAATTCACCTTCTCGTCCGCATAGACGCCCCAGAGCCGCTGCTGTTCGATCCAGCCATCGAAACCGTTGCCGGCGACGCGGCACCAGCCGTTGTTGCAACGCTTGACGGTCACGACCACACCGGCCTGAAGCTTGGCCGCGACGGCACTGTTTGCATCCGCACTGTCATAGATCGGCGCCAGATCGTCCTTGTTCTTCATCGTGACGACCGCCGTACGTCTGCCCGACAGCAGCGAGTGATAGACCCAGCCTTCAGCCCCTTCTGAATCGCGCACGCGCCGCCAGTTCTCGAACTCGGCGGTGATTTCCACTGGCAGGCCGGAGCGCGTGTAGATCCAGGTGACATCCTGATCCTTGGTGGGACCGGCGCGGACGTTGACGTGGTCGGACTTCAGGCTGACGTACCGCGGCACCGGCAGGCCGCTCGCCGTCGCCACCGCATCCTTGTCCTTGGCGGCAAGACCCGTCGCGCATGATGCGACCCAGAGCGCACATCCCACAGCAAGCGACGCGAAATTTCGAGCAAATCCCATGACAACGTTCCTTCGTGCGGTCCCCAATGCCGCTCCCTGCCATCCGTGATGCCCTCTCGCATCCTGGCCACCGCTGACCGCACTTTCAGGAACCTTTAGAGGGCCTTGGGCCCCCGGGGTTCTTGTCTTGGCGCGGTCTTCTGCTAGAGAGGGACCGAGGGTCAAGCGCCTAAAAAGCTGCGAAAAGCTCACCGGACCGGCAACGAATTCCTACCTTCGAACAGGCCGGTTAATGTGAACTGAACGGCCGGGCCAATGCGTCCGAAAACAGTGTATCCGCTCAACATCGAAGGGCCTCTGGAGAATGGTTTCGGGTAAGAAAAAGCCTCTGGTGGTGGTCACGCGCAAGCTGCCTGACAGCACCGAAACGCGCATGCGCGAGCTTTTCGATACCCGGCTCAATCTCGATGACACACCGATGACCCCGGCACAGCTCGCCGAAGCTGTTCGCACCGCAGATATTCTGGTGCCGACCGTGTCCGACGAGATCACCGCCGAACTTCTCAGCCAGCCAGACATCCGCCTCAAGCTGATTGCGAATTTCGGCAACGGCGTCGACAATATCGATGTGGCGGCCGCGATTGCGCGCGGCATCATGGTCACCAACACGCCCAAGGTTCTGACCGAAGATACCGCCGACATGACCATGGCGCTGCTCCTGGCCGTGCCGCGCCGGCTGATCGAAGGCGCATCGATTCTCACCGAAGGCAAGGACTGGCCGGGCTGGTCGCCGACCTGGATGCTGGGCCACCGCATCGGCGGCAAACGCCTCGGCATCATCGGGATGGGCCGCATCGGTCAGGCGCTGGCGCGCCGCGCCCATGCCTTCGGGCTGCAGATCCACTATCACAACCGCCGCCCGGTCGCGCCGCAGATCGAGGAAGAATTGGGCGCAACCTATTGGGACAGCCTCGACCAGATGCTGGCGCGCATGGACTTCATCTCGGTGAACTGCCCGCATACACCCGCGACGTTCCACCTGCTGTCAGCGCGGCGGCTGAAGCTGATCCGCAAGGACGCCTACGTTATCAACACCGCGCGCGGTGAAGTGATCGACGAAGCGACGCTGACCAAGCTGATCGAGGACGGCGAGATCGCCGGTGCCGCGCTCGACGTGTTCGAGAACGAGCCTGCGGTCAATCCGAAACTGGTGCGTCTCGCGAAAGCGGGCAAGGTCGTGCTGCTTCCGCACATGGGCTCGGCGACACTCGAAGGCCGCGTCGAAATGGGCGAGAAGGTGATGATCAACATCCGCACCTTCCTCGACGGCCACAAGCCGCCCGACCGCGTGCTGCCTGGCATTGCTTAGGCCGCGGCACGGCGAGCACAAACTCAGCCTATTTATGCGCCGACAGGTCCGTGATCGTCGGCTTGTCACCGTTGAGCGGATTTGACGGGTCGCGCGCGTAGCGCAGCGTCTCGAAGCGCATGGCGCGGGCGTCGATCATCACCAGACGCCCCACAAGGCTTTCACCGAAGCCGACGATCTCGCGAATCGCCTCAAGCGCCATCATCGAACCAAGCACACCGGCCAGCGCACCGAGCACGCCTGCTTCCTCGCAGGTCGGCGTGGTGCCCGGCGGCGGCGCTTCCGGAAACAGGCAGCGATAGGTGGGGTTCATGTTGCCATTCGTATCGGTGCCGTGTGCACGGATCGTGGTCAGCGACGCGTCGAACACGCCGAGCGCACCGGCAACCAGTGTTTTCTTCGCCAGATAGCAGGCGTCGGAGACCAGATAACGCGTAGCGAAATTATCGGAGCCATCGACGACCACATCGTAGGCGCCGATCAGATCCAGCGCGTTCGCCGCATTCAGCCGCACGGCATGGGTGCGCAGTGTGACGTGCGGGTTGAGCGCGAGAATTCTGTCGCCTGCGCTGTCCACTTTCGGACGGCCGATATCCGGCGTGGCGTGAATGATCTGCCGCTGCAGATTGGACAGCGACACTGTATCGTCATCGACTACCCCAAGGGTCCCGATGCCCGCTGCGGCCAGATACATCAGGGCCGGCGCGCCGAGGCCGCCAGCCCCTATCACCAGCACGCGCGACGCCTTCAGTGCGGCCTGACCGGGGCCTCCCACCTCGCGCAACACGATATGACGCGCATAGCGCTCCAGCTCTTCAGATGTCAGCATTCCGGTTTCATCACTCTCGCGTCAGCTATTTTTCCGCATCGGTCGAACCGCTGCGCCGCTGTCGTGGACAAACGATCGCTACTCCAGCCTGATGCCCGAAAACCGGTACCGGTCTTTCGGGATCATGCTCTATGCTCAGGTGCGCTTATTACCAGCAATGAGACCGTTCATGAAACTGCCGTTCGCCCTCGCGCTGATGATGGCTGCCACGCTCGGCCCCGCCTCGGCGCAGACCCCGGCCGCCAAACAAGCGCCGCAGCCCAAGCAGGCGCCGGCGCAGATTAAGCCCAAGCCGGTCGCAACGGTGCCGATCCGCCCGGCGGTGCAGACCCCGGTCGATACCGCCAAGGCGATGGAGCAGGCTGAGCGTCTTGCGATCCAGTCGGATCTGGCATGGGTCAGCCTGTACAACGGCGTTATCAATGGCGAAGCCAGCGACCGGATGGTGGCCGCCATCAAGGCTTTCCAGAAGGACCACGGCGCCAAGGAAACCGGTGTACTGAACGCGCAGGAACGCGGCGTGCTGAGCGCGGATGCCAGAAAGCACCAGGACAACGTCGGCTGGAAAATCGTCAGCGACGCCACCAGCGGCGCGCGCATTGGCCTGCCGTCGAAACTGGTGCCGCTGATTGTCAGCGACGTCAGCGGCACCAAATGGTCCTCCGCCACCGGCACCATCCAGATCGAATACGCCCGCCGCAAGGAAGCCGGCGCGACCACGGCGACAGTCGCTGCCAGCGAGAAGAAACTGAATGCGCGCAAGGCCGACTACAGCGTGGTGAAACCTGATTTCTTTGTGTTGTCCGGATCGCAGGGCCTGAAGAAATTCTACATCCGCGGCCAGACCCGCAACGACGAAGTCCGCGTTCTCACCATTCTCTACGATCAGGCCACCGAAGGCACCATGATCCCGGTCACGGTGGCGATGTCGAGCGCATACAACCCGTTCCCCGGCAACGGCGTCGCGCAGATCAGCCCGCCGCCGCGCAAGAAGGTCGAGTACTCCACCGGCATCATCGCCAGCGCCGACGGTGCGATCGTCGCAGACCGCCAGGCCACCGATGGCTGCATGACCATCGCTGTGCCCGGTTACGGCAACGCGACTCGCGTGGCCGACGATGAGGCGCGCGAACTGGCGCTGCTGCGCATCTACGGTGCAAACGGACTAAAACCGCTGGCAATGTCCGGCAACGGTGCGGCCAAACCGGATATCAACCTGACCGGCATTGCCGATCCGCAAAATCAGGGCGGCCGCAACGCCGTGACAGTTATCGTAGCGACCGCGACACCCGCGGGCACCGACACGGCGCTGTCGCCCGAACCTGCCGTTGGTTTCTCCGGCGCAGCAGCGCTCGATACTGACGGCAAATTCGCAGGCGTTGCGCGGCTGAAGCCCGCAGTCGTCGCGGGGCCGGCAGGCACGCNCCCGCCGATTCCGTCCGCGAGTTCCTGAAGGCGAAGGGCGTGACGCCCGCCTCAGGCGCATCCGATGCAAAGGCCTCGGTGCTGCGGCTGGTGTGCGTACGGAAGTAATCCGTCGCGGCGGCAGAGAGCGTGTGATTGCGTTGCAATCACCGCGCGCCCAGCGGGAAGAAGTAGCATGCACCGTTTCGTCACCGTGCCGCCTTATGCGCCGGAGTCCGTCACCCTTTTGACATTTCGTTCGCGCGGGAATTTTAGCCAGCGCTGGGCTCGCAAATGCGCCCCGGACATTGTTATTTCTGGCAGGTCGAGCACCAGAACGTGGACCGCCCGTTCTGCGTGAATCGCTTCACTGTGCTTTTGCACTTTGGCGTCTTGCAGGGCTCGCCTTCGCGATCATAGACCAGGAACGAATGCTGGAAATAGCCAAGCTCACCGTCGGTTTGGCGATGATCGCGCAATGACGATCCGCCAGCCCTGATTGCCGCATTCAGGACAGTGTGAATTGAACCGACCAGACGCTTGGCGTGATCGGTCGGCGCACCGCTGCGTGACGCCAGCGTCGAGGCCTGCCGCTTTGGCGACAGGTGTGAACGGAACAGTGCTTCGCAGACATAGATGTTGCCGAGCCCTGCCACCACGCGCTGATCGAGCAGCGCCGCCTTCAGCGACGTTTTCTTGCCTGCACAGGAGTGCGCCAACATCGCTGCATCGAATTCGTTGCCGAGCGGTTCAGGCCCGAGACCGCGCAGCAGTGGCTCCCCTTCCATATCTGCACGCGGCACGATTTTCATGTAACCAAAGCGGCGCGGATCGTTGAACGAGATCATGACGCCGGATGCCATGTGGAACACCACGTGATCGTGGGTTCGGTTTTCGCTGCGCGGATAGTGGAAATCGCCCGGCGTGCGCTCGCCTTCGGGAAGGGTCACGCGAAACGATCCCGACATGCCGAGATGCATCAGCAGCACGTCGCCG
Source organism: Acanthamoeba mauritaniensis (assembly GCA_000826465.1). Lineage (NCBI taxonomy): Eukaryota > Discosea > Longamoebia > Acanthamoebidae > Acanthamoeba > Acanthamoeba mauritaniensis. The sequence goes on along the minus strand of CDFE01034564.1, from coordinate 18,135 downwards.
CTTTCCATATCGGCCATCAGGTATTTCGCGCGCCGGCCGAGGCCACTGACCACCTTGCCCTCAAGACGTGCGACGAAATCCTTTTGAAACGGAAATCGCAAGCCATCGCGGCGGGTCTCGACACGCGCGATCCGCTGCCCCTCCATCACCGGCTGCAAGCCGCGCCGAACGGTTTCGACCTCGGGTAATTCAGGCATCGGCTGCTCTCATGCCGAGGCCTTATCGGCTTCGCTGAAGGTGATATGATTGGAGAATGGATCGTACACGGTCAAAGTGGTGGCGCCCCACGGCTGCTTTTCGAGACCCGGGCGCATGTAGTTATAACCCTTCGCCGTGAGTTCGGCGTGGTACTCGGCAACGCCAACGGTATCGACCGTAATGTGGACGCCCGGCGAACCGTCCCCATGATGTTCACTGAGATAAAGCTGGATCCCGCCGCGCGAAATCCCCATGAACAGGGGCAATGACGGCTCAAAGCGATGCTCGAAATCGACCTTGAACCCGAGATAATCGAAATAAAACTCGCGCGCCTTGGCAATATCGAACATCCGCAGAATTGGAATAACTCGGCTGAACTCGATGGGCATGGGCGACCCCGCAGGCGATTTGCGCATTAACCTTGACGCGCTTTCCGACACGGTATGTAGCGCGCTGCGGCGCGACACGCTATGGTCCCGCCGCAAAAAGCCGCTTGGATAGACAGAGTATGGAACGGCCTGACGGAACGACGCATTTTGGCTTCCGGGACGTGGAGCTTGGCGAGAAGCAGACGCTCGTGAACGAGGTATTTCACAGCGTGGCCAAACGCTACGACCTGATGAACGACCTGATGTCCGGCGGCATGCACCGGCTCTGGAAAGAGGCGATGATTACCGCGCTCAACCCGCCGCGCTCCGACGCGCCGTTTGCGCTCCTCGATGTCGCCGGCGGCACCGGAGATATCTCCTTCCGCGCAGCCAAGGCCGCAGGCCACGGATTTCAGGCCACTGTCTGCGACATCAACACCGAGATGCTCGCTGTCGGTCGCGAGCGCGCAGTCGCGCAGCACCTCGATCATCAGGTGTCGTTTGTCGAAGGCAATGCAGAAGCCCTCGCCTTTCCCGACAACAACTTCGATGCCTACACCATCGCCTTCGGCATCCGCAACGTGCCGCGGATTCCGCTGGCGCTCAGCGAGGCCTACCGCGTGCTGAAACCCGGCTCGCGGTTTCTCTGTCTGGAATTCTCATCGGTTGATGTGCCCGGTCTCGATCGGATCTACGATCTGTTTTCGTTCAATGTGATCCCGCAGCTCGGCCGCGCGGTCACCGGCGACGCCGAATCCTATCGCTATCTCGTTGAATCGATCCGCCAGTTTCCGAAACCCAATGCCTTCGCCGAGATGATCGGCGCCGCAGGCTTTTCGCGCGTCAAGTACGACATCATGTCCGGCGGCATCGTCGCGCTCCATTCAGGCTGGCGTTTGTGATTTCTGCCATCACTCATACCCTGAGACTGGCGCGCGCGGGTTACGTGTTCGCGCGCGAAGGCGTGTTCGGCTTCGCCGATCCATCCACCATGCCGCCGCAGGCGCAGTTCGCGGTCCGCATGGCGCGGCTGATCGAACGGCCCGGCGCGGCGACCAGCGGACGGTTGTCCCGCGCATTGACGCGCCTTGGTCCGACATATGTGAAGCTCGGCCAGTTTCTCGCCACCCGGCCTGACGTCGTCGGCATCACGATGGCCCGCGACCTGGAGAATCTGCAGGATCGCCTGCCGCCGTTTCCGCAGGCGCAGGCGGAAGCCGTGGTGGTTACTGCGTTCGACAGGCCTGTGCCTGAGGTGTTTGCGAGTTTCGGCGAGTCGGTGGCTGCCGCCTCCATCGCACAGGTCCATCGCGCCGAAGTGGAAAAAGACGGCGTCCGCAAGACGGTTGCCGTCAAGGTGCTGCGGCCAAATGTCGGCGGCCGTTTCCGACATGATCTGAGCTCTTTCATGTTTGCCGCACGCAAGATCGAAGCGATTTCCGCAGAGGCGCGACGTCTGCGGCCGGTGGAAATCGTCGACACCCTGTCGCGGTCGGTCGCAATGGAAATGGATCTGCGGCTGGAGGCGGCCGCGCTCTCCGAGATGGCGGAGAACACCCGCGACGATCACGATTTCCGCGTGCCATCGGTGGATTGGGATCGCACCAGCCATCATGTGCTGACGATGGAGTGGATCGACGGGATCGCGCTCAATGATCGCGCCAAGCTCGAGGCCGCGCAAATCGACCTGCCGGATCTCGGCCGCAAGGTGATCCAGAACTTCCTGCGGCATGCGCTGCGCGACGGTTTTTTCCACGCTGACATGCATCCCGGCAACCTGTTCGTCGACGACACCGGACGACTGGTCGCAGTCGATTTCGGCATCATGGGACGGCTCGGCCTGAAGGAGCGCCGCTTCCTTGCCGAGATTCTGCTGGGCTTTATCACCCGCGACTATCGCCGCGTCGCCGAAGTTCATTTCGAGGCGGGCTATGTACCAGCGCATCACTCGGTGGAGAATTTCGCGCAAGCCATCCGCGCCATCGGCGAACCGATCCACAACCGCGCCGCCGATGAGATCTCGATGGCGAAATTGCTGTCGCTGCTGCTCGAAGTCACCGGCCTGTTCGACATGCGCACACGGCCCGAACTGATCATGCTGCAAAAGACCATGGTGGTGGTCGAGGGCGTGGCACGCGGCTTCGATCCCAAGCTCGATATCTGGACCACCGCCGATCCCGTGGTGCGTGAATGGATCGCGCGCAATCTCGGCCCGCTCGGCCAGATCGAAGGCGTGGTGCACGGCGCGGGCGACCTCGGCAAGGTATTGTCCGGGCTGCCTGCGATCGCCGCACGCTCGGTCGCCGTGCTGAACCAATTCGACCAGATGACCCGTGACGGCTTGGTGCTTTCGCCCGAAACCGTCGCCGCCATCGGCAAAGCCGAGGCGAAGCGCACCCGCTGGCAGACCGCCGCGCTCTGGATGATTGCATTGACGTTTATTGGGATTCTCTGGTCCATTCGCTGATGCGATAGCATTGCAATCATGATTTGATTGCAATGCTATCATTCGCTATAAATGACGCTCGTTAGGAGTATGTCATGGCCAGTCTGACCGTCCGTAAACTCGATGAAGCTCTCAAAGCAAGTCTCCGGCTGCGCGCCGCCAAGGCCGGCCGCTCGGTCGAGGACGAGGTGCGGATGATCCTGCGGGAGGCCGCGGAAGCACCGGCCAAGACCCAGTCGAGCCCCGCGCGAAGCACTCCGGCCCAGCCACACCGGCCCCGCACGCCGTCCGCCACGGATCTTCCCCGGGTGACGCTGATCATCGGCGGCGGCATCGCCGCCTACAAAGCGCTCGACCTGATCCGCCGCCTGAAGGAGCGCGGCATCCATGTCCGCAGCGTGATGACGCGCGCCGCGCAGCAATTCGTGACCCCGCTCACCGCCGGGGCGCTAGCGGATGAACGCTGCTACACGGACCTGTTCGACGCACAGAGCGAGTTCGACGCCGGACATATCCGCCTCGCCCGCGATACCGACCTGATTATCGTCGCCCCTGCCACCGCCGATCTGATGGCCAAGATGGCGCAGGGCCACGCCGACGATCTCGCCACCGCGATCCTGCTCGCGACCAATCGCCCGGTTCTGGTTGCGCCCGCGATGAACCCGCTGATGTGGGCCAATGCCGCCACCAAGCGCAACGTCGCGCAGCTCGCGCGCGACGGCGTCAGCTTCATCGGCCCGAACTCCGGTGAGATGGCCGAAGCCAACGAGGCAGGCGTCGGCCGCATGTCGGAGCCGACCGAAATTGCCATCGCGGCAGAGGCCATGTTGCGCCCGCTGCACACGGGTCCACTTGCAGGAAAGAAGATTCTCATCACCGCAGGCCCGACCCACGAGCCGATCGATCCGGTGCGCTATATCGCCAACCGCTCCTCCGGCAAGCAGGGTTACGCGATCGCGGCATCCGCCGCCGACGCAGGTGCGGATGTCACGCTGATTTCAGGCCCCGTCGATCTCGACGATCCTGCCGGCGTCCGCGTCATCCGCGTGGAATCCGCCCGCGACATGCTTGCGCAAGTGGAAGCCGCATTGCCGGTGGATATCGCGATCTTTGCCGCGGCCGTGGCCGACTGGCGCGTCGCCAGCGCCGGCGAGCAGAAGATCAAGAAGACCGCGAGCGGCATGCCGCCGCTGCAACTGGTCGAAAATCCTGACATTCTGGCGACGGTGTCGAAACGCCAGCAAAACCGGCCACAACTCGTGATCGGCTTCGCCGCCGAAACCCAGAATCTGATCGATAACGCAACATCGAAGCTGAAGCGCAAGGGCTGCGACTGGATCGTCGCCAATGATGTGTCGCCTGCATCTGGCGTGATGGGCGGGGACCGCAACACCGTCCACATTCTTACACGGGATAAAGCCGATATCGCGGTTGATTCCTGGCCGGTGATGACGAAAGAGGAAGTCGCCGGCGCGCTGGTGGCGAAGATCGCCGAGACTATGGAAGAATAACCCACATGACTTCGAGCAAAACCGTCGAGATCCAGCGCCTGCCTCACGCCGAAGGCCTGGCGCTGCCGGCCTATCAGACCGCGCATGCCGCGGGCCTCGATCTCCTGGCGGCGGTTCCCGAAGACAGGCCGCTGACGATGCAGCCGGGACAACGCGCGCTGGTGCCAACCGGGCTGATGATCGCGGTGCCGCCAGGCCAAGAGGCGCAGGTGCGGCCGCGCTCAGGTCTCGCATTCAAGCACGGCGTGACCGTTCTCAATTCGCCGGGAACCGTCGACGCCGACTATCGCGGCGAAGTTTCAGTGCTTTTGATCAATCATGGCGACGAGCCATTCACGATCCGGCGCGGGGAGCGCATCGCCCAGCTTGTCATCGCGGCAGTGTCGCAGGCAAATCTGGTGGCAGTTGCATCGCTGTCGCCCACCGATCGGGGCAGCGGCGGATTTGGTTCCACCGGGCGGTAGATCGATCCTCGCGGAGGGTCGAATCGCACCGCACAATCGCTCACGCAGCCATTATTTTGCAGTGCGATTCACGTTCACGGTCTGGACTCTTACCGGGCGACTCCTCTTGAGGATATTGTCGTTCGATTCGTGTGCGGCAGTTGGGATAGATCATGTCAGGCGTGATCGAGGGGATGCGGCGGACCTTGCTGTCGTGCACTTCGATTGTGCGCGGAGGCGCGGTTGGCCTTGGTGCGGCGGCCCTGCTCGGCATCGCGCCCGCTTTCGCGCGCGACGATGTCTTCCAGAACGCGCTGTCGCTCCTTGCAAACATCGACCGGCAGGAAATTGCCGCGCTGAGCGTCGCGGCTGCGGTCCTCGGATTCTCAGTGGTCGCGGCCATTCTGCTGATGCGCACACGGCTGCGCGCCGCGCACATCGAATCGCGTCTCCTCTCGGACAATCAGGCGCTGCAGCTCGAGGCGGATCGTTTTCGCGCGCTGCTGTTCGCCGAACCGCAGGTACTGATCTCATGGGCGGCGGGCGAAAACCGCCCCGACATCACCGGCGACGTGGCGATGCTGATGCCGCAAGGCGCTGACCCGTTCAGCCCGCAGCGCATCCTCGCCTTCGGAAGCTGGCTGCTTCCGGAACCGGCGCTTGCGATGGATCATGCTATCGACAACCTGCGCGAGGCCGGCGAAGGCTTCCAGCTCAATCTGTCGACGGCTGCCGGGCGCACCATCGAGGCGATGGGCCGCGCCATTGGCGGGCAAGCCATCGTTCGTATCCGCGAACTCTCTGGGGTGCGGATGGAACTCGCCGAACTGAACATCCGGCACAATCATTTGCTGGAAGAAACCGGCGCACTGCGCGCATTCGCGGAGGCCGTTCCGCTTCCGGTTTGGGCCAAGCGCAGCAACGGCGCGCTCAGCTTCGCCAATGCCGCCTACGCGCAGGCAACCGATGCGGCATCGGTCTCCGACGCCATCGAACGCAATCTCGAACTGCTGGATCATGAGGATCGTGCCAACATGGCGCGGGCGCTTGCGGACAAGAATGCCTTCGAAGCACGGGTTCCGATTGTGACCGGCGGTCAGCGCCGGATCTTCGACATTCACGCACTCAACGTGGCGGGTGGCAGCGCCGGGATCGCCATCGATGCGACCGAGGCCGCCAGTCTGCGCGCAGCACTGGAGCGAATGGCGGAAGCACATCGCCGCATGCTCGATCAGCTATCGTCTGGCGTCGCGGTATTCGACGCGTCGGGGCGGCTGACGTTCTACAACGATTCTTATCGCCGGCTCTGGGATTTCGACCGCGCATTCCTCGATGACAACCCGGACGATTCCAGCGTGCTCGACAAGCTCCGTGTCGCCCGGAAGATTCCGGAGCAACCGGATTTCCGTGCATGGAAGAACAAGCTGTTCGAAGCCTATCGCGCCATCGAACCCGCCAAGGACACATGGTATCTGCCCGACGGTCGCGCGCTCAGCGTCGTCACCGCGCCCAACCCCGAAGGCGGCGTCACCTACCTGTTCGACGACGTCACCGAAAGCCTGAAGCTGGCGCGACAGAACGACGGCCTGATCCGCGTCCAGCGCGAAACGCTGGACAATCTGGCGGAAGCCGTCGCCGTGTTCGGCAGCAACGGCCGCGCGCAACTATTCAATCCGCCTTTCGCGCGGATGTGGAAGCTGTCCCCGGAAGCGCTGGCGCAGCAGCCGCACATCGAAGCCGTCGAGCAGTGGTGCCGGCCGCTGTTCGACGACGACGCAACCTGGCAGAACCTGCGCGCCGCTATCACCGGCATCGACGATCGCATTTCGGTTCCGCTCAAGCTTGAGCGCAAGGACGGCAGTGTCCTGGACTGCACCACTATGCCGCTGCCCGACGGCGCGACCATGCTGACCTTCCAGGACGTCACCGACACCGTGAACGTCGAGCGCGCATTGCGCGAGCGCAACGAGGCGCTCGAAGCCGCCGACCAGATGAAGATCGACTTTGTTCATCACATGTCCTACGAGCTGCGCGCGCCGTTGACATCGATCATCGGTTTCGCGCATTTCCTCGGCGATCCGTCGACCGGGCCGATGACGCAGAAGCAGAGCGAATATCTGGGCTACATCACCACCTCGACCGATGCGCTGCTCGCCATCAGCAACAACATTCTCGATCTCGCCACCATCGATGCCGGCGCGATGAAGCTCAATCTCGGGCCGGTGGATTTGCGCAAGACCGTCGACGAGGCGACAGCTGGCATCCAGGACCGTCTCGCCCGCGAAAATATCCGGCTCGATGTTCATATCGATCCTGCCATTGACGATTTTGTCGCTGATGAGCGCCGCATCGTCCAGGTGCTCTATAACCTGCTGGCCAACGCAGTCGGCTTCTCGCCACCGAACAGTGCAGTGACTTTGCGCGCACGGCGCAGCCATTCGAGCGTGGTGTTTTCCGTGTCCGATTCCGGACCCGGCATTCCAGAAGAGGTCAAGGACAAGGTGTTCGACTGGTTCGAGAGCCATGCCAACGGATCGCGCCATCGCGGCGCAGGCCTTGGCCTGTCGCTGGTGCGGTCCTTTGTCGAACTGCACGGCGGCAAGGTCCATGTCGACTCAGTGGTCGGCAGGGGCACGACGGTGACCTGCGAATTTCCCGTCGACCAGACCTTCCGCAATGCTGCTGAATGAGCGATTCCTCGACATTTCACGCTGCGCTGGCCAATGAAGTCGCCACCGGCCAGCTCATGGCCGATCTCGCGCTGCTGCTGAGCGCGGGCGACGTCATCACCCTGTCGGGCGACCTCGGCGCCGGCAAAACTGCCGCCGCCCGCGCGCTGATCCGCTATCTCGCGCAAGACGACGATCTGGAAGTGCCGAGCCCCACCTTCACGCTGGCTCAAACTTACGATCTGCCGTCCTTCCCGCTGCTGCATGCCGATCTCTACCGCGTCAACGATCCGGACGAACTGGAAGAAATCGGATTATCGCCGCTGCCGGACGGCACTGTGGCGCTGATCGAATGGCCCGAGCGCGCGCCTCAGATGCTGCCGCCGGACCGGATCGACATCGCGTTCAGCCACCGCCCGTCACTCGGCACCGGCGCGCGTGCTGCCGAGATCACGGGATACGGCAAGCTGGCCGCGAAGGTCGAGCGGCTGGCAGCGCTGCGGCGCTTTCTCGAACTTGCAGGCAGCCTGGAGGCCAAACGCCAGCGCATGCCCGGTGATGCCTCGACGCGATCCTACGCGCGGCTCTTCAAAGGCGATCAATCGGCCATCCTGATGAATTCTCCGCGTCGCCCGGACGGACCGGCGCTGTACGACGGAAAATCCTATAGCGAGGCCGTCCATCTCGCCGAAGATGTCAGACCGTTCGTCGCGATCGCCAACGGACTGCGCGAGCGCGGCTATTCCGCGCCCGCGATTCATCATGCCGATCTGGACGAAGGCTTTCTCCTCACGGAGGATTTCGGCGGCGATCTCTTCATCGAGGGCGATCCACCGAAGCCCATCGCCGAGCGCTACCAGACCGCAGTGGATATGCTGGCGGCCTTCCATCAGGAACAACTGCCAGACGTGCTGCCGCTGGCGCCGCATCTCGAATATACCGTGCCGCCGTTTGACGACTCCGCAATGATGACCGAAGTCGGGCTGATGCCGGAATGGTATCTTCCCGACAAGGGCGTGACTCTGACCAGCAACATGCAGGCGGATTTCCTGCTGATCTGGAACGATCTGTTTGCGAAGCTCGCAGACACGCCCAAGACCTGGATGCTGCGCGACTTTCATTCACCCAATCTGATCTGGCTCGAGCATCGCAGGGACATCGGGCGCGTCGGCCTGCTCGATTTTCAGGACGCGGTGATGGGTCCCCCTGCCTACGATCTGGTCTCGCTATTGCAGGATGCCCGGATCGATGTGCCCGAAAGCATCGAGATCGCGATGCTAACCCGCTACGCCAAGGAACGGCGAACCGCAGATCCCGCTTTCGATCCCGCAACCTTCGTCCAGCAATACGCGATCATGTCCGCGCAGCGAAATACGCGGCTGCTCGGCACCTTTTCTCGCCTTAACCGGCGTGACGGCAAGCCGCAGTATCTGCGGCATCAGCCGCGGGTGTGGACATACCTCAACCGCGCCCTCGCCCATCCGTCGCTGGAGATATTCCGCGAATGGTGTGCGGCCCACGTCCCGCCGCCGATGGCCTGAAAGCCGCCACTTTGAAGGCATTGCCTTTACCGGTTGTTAGCCAGCCAACCCGTAATTTGGGTTCCGACGACTGTGCAGCGCAGCCCCGGCGATGCAACTCGGACGATCGATAATTAGCGAGTGGAGTGACATTTCATGGCAGCGGAACGACGTGTGGGCGACCGCGTGGTTTTCGAGCGCGGTTTTGCAGCTCACCTGATGGGCATTGATGGTACTTGGCGGCGCAATTGTCTGGTTGAGGATATTTCCGAGACCGGCGCGAAGCTGACCGTCGAAGGCTCCGTCGAAGGACTGAACCTCAAGGAATTTTTCCTGCTGCTGTCCTCAACGGGTCTGGCCTACCGCCGCTGCGAACTGGCCTGGGTCAATGGCGAGCAGATCGGTGCTGGATTTCTGAAACCTGACACCAAGAAGAAACCTGCCCGCCGCCCCGCTGGCTCACAGGTTGTGGAAGTCTGACGCTGAGGCTGGCGAAAATTCTCTCGGGCCCCTCGGTCGCACCGCTGTCACAAAGTGCGATTACAGCCTGAAGCGCCAGCGCGCGGTGCCGATTCGGATGCTATGCTTGGCATTCGTCAGTTTCCGCGAGCAGCTCCAAGGGGCTCGCGGATCAATCGAGATACGCATCAAATGCCCACCAAACCCGTTTCAGCCATGGTTCTCGCAGCCGGTCTCGGCACCCGGATGCAGCCGCTGACGGACAAGATGCCGAAACCGCTGGTGCCGGTTGCCGGCAAGCCGTTGCTCGATCATGTGCTCGACCGGCTCGCCGAAGCCAGCGTGACCACTGCCGTGGTCAATGTGCATTACCTTCCCGATCAGATCGTGCGGCATGTCAAAACACGGCAAATGCCGCGTGTTGTGATCTCCGACGAACGCGATGAGGTGCTCGGCACCGGGGGCGGCGTGGTGAAGGCGCTGCCGCTGCTCGGGGATGCTCCGTTCTATCATCTGAACGCGGATACGATGTGGATCGACGGCGTGCACCCCAATCTGCTTCGTCTTGCCGATGCGTTCGATCCAGCGCGGATGGATATTCTGCTGCTGATGGCGCCAACGGCGAACAGCATCGGCTATGCCGGTTCAGGCGACTACGCGATGCTGACCGATGGCGCGCTGCGCAAGCGCAAGGAGCATCAGGTGGTGCCGTTCGTCTACGCCGGCGCCGCCATTATGTCGCCCGCGATTTTCAGGAATGCGCCCGCGGGGGAGTTCTCCCTGACAAAGATATTCGACGCCGCCAACGAACAGGAACGGTTGTTCGGATTGCGACTCGATGGCCTCTGGATGCATGTCGGCACGCCAGACGCCGTCCAGGCTGCGGAAGAAGCCCTGCTCGCCAGCGTGGCTTAAACGGGTCCCGAAATCGACCCCGCGCGAGACTCCCCTCGCCTACCCCTCACATGCCATGATGCCGATCCCCGAATCGGAATTTTCATGCGCGTTTTCAACGTCCCCCCGTCTGCGCCGTTTCTTCACACGGTGATCTCGGCCCTTGTCGATGGCCGGCTCGTCGCGGGATTTGACGCGCGCGCGAATCCCGAACGGCTGGCGGACGCCACGCNNNNGACACGGCGCGCCGGGCGCATGGCGCGCGAGGTGTTTCTCGATGTGCTGCAAACCGACGCCGTCGTGCTGCCGCGCATCGTCGCCCTCGGTAGCGTCGATGAGGATGAACTGGAGTTCTCCGACGACGGACAACTTGGCGGCCCTGAAGTATCCGTTCTGCCGCCGAAGCTGGACGACCTCGAGCGCAGGCTGACTCTGGCGCGGCTTGTCGCTGCTTGGGCCAAACTGCAACCGGCATCGCTTGTCGTCAGCAGCCCCGCATCGACGCTCTCGCTGGCAAGCGATCTGGCGCGGCTGATGGACGACATGGTGACGCGTGGTGTGGGCTGGGACGCGCTGGACGGCATCGTGCCGGACGAACTCGACATCTACTGGCAGCACACGCTGAAGTTCCTGAAAATTGCGAAGGAAGCCTGGCCCGCATATCTCGCGCAGATCGAACGTATCGAACCTGCGGCGCGGCGCGACATGCTGATCGCCGCAGAAGCAAAGCGGCTCGCGGCGAGCCAAAAGGGCCCTGTGATTGCTGCAGGCTCCACCGGATCGATGCCGGCCACCGCGAAATTCCTGCAAGCCATCGCGCAACTGCCGCAAGGCGCCGTGGTGCTGCCGGGACTCGACACCGACCTCGATGACGCTGCGTGGGAGTCGATCGGCGGCGTGGTGAACGCTGGGGGCATTATTGCAACGCCGGCAGCATGGAGCCATCCGCAATTCGCATTGCACGGACTGCTCGCGCGCTTTGGCATCAAGCGCAGGGACGTCGAGCCGCTCGCGATGCCGATGGCCCATGGCCGTGAAATACTGGCGTCCGAGGCGATGCGTCCCGCGACATCAAGCGAGAAATGGCACACGCAACTGGCCGACAAGGCGATCGCGCAGCGTATCGCGTCTGGCACCGATGGCCTGGCTCTGATCGAAGCCGCCAATCCGGAGATGGAGGCGCTGGCCATCGCCGTGGCAATGCGCGAGGCGCGCGAACAGAATCTCACTGCCGCGCTCGTCACACCGGACCGCGCGCTGGCGCGCCGCGTGATGGCCTCGCTCGGTCGCTGGAATCTCGCCTTCGACGATTCCGGCGGCGATTCCCTGATGGATACCTCGGCCGGAATCTTCGCGCGACTCGCGGCGCAAACCGTTGCGGAGGAACTCGCACCGCCATTCTTGCTGGCGCTGCTAAAACATCCGCTGTTCCGGCTCGGTCAGGCGCAAGGCACTTTTGCGAACGCCATCGGCGATCTCGAACTGGCGCTGCTGCGCGGCACGCGGCCGGCCGCCGGCAGCGAGGGACTGGCGCGGGATTTCGCGCGCTTCCGCACTGAACTGGCAAAACTCAGACGCAAGGAGCCGTCCGCTATTCACCGCTCCGAGCCCCGCGCGCAACTGGATGAGGTATCGCTCGATGCCGTGCAGGCGCTGATCGCCGATCTTGCCGCGGCCTTCAGGCCGCTTGAAGATCTGCGGCCGGGCAAGCCGCACGACCTCATCGACTATGCGGCGCGTCACTACGATGTGCTCAAACGCTTGTCGGCGGACGATAGAGGCATCGCTGCCTTCGAGGATTCCGATGGCAGCGCGCTGTCGAAGGCTTTCGATGATCTGTTTCAAGCCTGCGGCGTATCCGCCGACGACACGCCGGCGCCAAGCGGCCTGACGCTTGCTCCCCGCGACTACCCGGATGTGTTTCAGACTGCGTTCGGCGACCGTATCGTGCGCCGGCCACAATCGGTGGCGTCGCTTCGCATCTATGGCCCGCTCGAAGCGCGCCTCACCGAATGCGACCGTGTGATTCTCGGCGGCCTTGTCGAGGGCGTGTGGCCGCCGGCACCGCGTGTCGATCCGTGGCTGAGCCGCCCGATGCGGCATCAGCTCGGGCTCGATCTGCCCGAGCGGCGCATCGGTTTGTCAGCGCATGACTTCGCACAGTTGCTCGGCACGAGCGATATCGTTCTGTCGCGCGCGGCGAAAGTCGGAGGCGCGCCTGCGGTAGCCTCGCGTTTCCTGCACCGGATGGAAGCCGTGGCGGGGAAAGATCGTTGGGCACGAGTCAAGGACAAGGGCGACACCTATGTTCGCTACGCCAACGAACTCGACCGGCCGGATAGTGTGACACCAATGCTGCGTCCGGAGCCGAGGCCGGATGTCGCGCTCCGCCCGCTCAACATGTCGGTCACCGAAATCGAGGACTGGCTGCGCGATCCCTACACGATCTACGCCAAGCGCATTCTCAAACTGACTCCGCTCGATGCGGTGGACATGCCGCTAACCGCGGCAGATCGCGGATCCGCCATCCACGAGGCGCTGGGAGAATTTACGGCCCGGTTCGCGACCGAGCTTCCGGATGACATTGCCAGAGCCTTGCGCGAGATCGGCAGCGCGCACTTTGCGCCACTGATGGAGCGCCCCGAGGCGCGCGCATTGTGGTGGCCGCGTTTCCTGCGCATTGCCGACTGGTTCGCCGGCTGGGAAGCCCGGCGGCGGACGAACGTCATCCGCGTCGATGCCGAAATCCGCGGCGAGATTCCAATTCGTCTGGGCAACGGCCGCACGTTCAAACTCTCGGCGCGCGTCGACCGCATCGAGCATCGCACCGGAAATACCTACGCGATTCTCGACTATAAGACCGGCCAGCCGCCGAGCGCGAAGCAGGTGCGTCTTGGCCTGTCGCCCCAGCTCACACTGGAAGCGGCAATCCTGCGCCGCGGCGGATTCGACAACATCCCTGCGAGCGCGTCGGTCGGCGAACTCGTTTACGTTCGGCTCAGCGGCAACAATCCGCCGGGCAAGGCGACGGTGCTGGAACTGAAGGTCAACAAGAGCGACCCGCCGCAGCCGCCCGATGACGCGGCCGACGAAGCCCTGCAAAAGCTCGAAGGCCTGATCCGCCAATTCGAGAATCAGGACACGCCCTATCGCTCCGTGATCCTGCCGATGTGGGAAAACCGTTACGGCAACTACGACAACCTCGCGCGCATCAAGGAATGGTCTGCCGGCGGCATGGGGGAGGACGAGGAATGAGTTCTCCCCGCAAAGACATCCCCGATGCCGTGCGCGATGCGCAGGCACGCGCGTCGAATCCCGATGCATCGGCCTTTGTCGCGGCCAATGCCGGATCGGGCAAGACCCATGTGCTGGTCAACCGGGTCATACGGTTGCTGCTCACCGGCGTGCCGCCGGAGAAAATTCTCTGCATCACCTTTACCAAGGCAGCGGCCGCAAACATGGCGCAGCGCGTGTTCGAGACGCTGGGGCGCTGGGTCACGCTGCCCGACCGCGAACTCGATGAGGCGATCCGCGCGATCGGCGCGCCTGCGGCCCCCCCTCAGGCCCGCCTGCGGGCGCGCAAGCTGTTTGCCGGCGCGCTGGAAACCCCCGGTGGCTTGAAGGTGCAGACCATTCACGCGCTCTGCACCCGGCTGCTTCAGCAGTTTCCGTTCGAAGCCAACGTACCCGCACGCTTCGCGGTGCTCGATGACCGCGACCAGAACGAGATGATGGAGCGCGCCAATCTCGCGGTGCTGCTGGAAGCCGCCCGCGCGCCCGATAGTGCCGCAGGCCGGGCGCTCAACATCGCGATGTCCGCCGCCGCCGACGTGACCTTCAAGGACGTGGTGCGCGAGGCCTGCCTCAGCCGAGATCATTTCATCAAGTGGTCCGACAGCGCTGGCAGCTTCGAGGCTGCGCTGGCGCAAGTTACGCAGGCGCTGGGAGTCGGCGCTGATGTACGCATCGAGGACGTCGAGCGGGAGATTGTCGACGGACCGAACCTGCCTGTGCGCGAGTGGCAGGCAATAGCGGCGGCGCTCGATGGCGGCAGCGCCGCCGATGCCACGCAGGCCGAGCGCTTTCGGATTGCTGACGGTCTCACCAACCGCACTCAGGTCGAAGCCTATCTCGATATCTTTCTGACGGAAGTGAAAGGCGTCACGGGGCCTCGCAAGACCCTGATGACCAAGGCGCTTGCGAAGGTGCATTCCTCGCTGGCCGCGCGGATGGATGCAGAGCAGGCGCGGGTCCTTCAACTGGATGAGAAACGGCGCGCGGTCATGCAGCGAGACCGTGCCCTGGCTCTCTTTGTCATCGCCACTGCAGCGGCTGTAAACTATCGGCGCGAGAAGCAGGAGCGAGGCCTGCTCGATTACGACGACCTGATCGACAAGACCTACGACATGCTGACCAACGTGTCGTCCGGCTGGGTGCATTTCAAGCTCGACCGCGGCATCGATCACGTCCTGATCGACGAGGCGCAGGACACCAGCCCGCGGCAGTGGGACATCATCGAGCGCCTCACTTCAGAATTCACCTCGGGTGCAGGCGCGCGCGACGGCGTCAAGCGCACGATTTTTGCGGTCGGAGACGAGAAACAATCGATCTTTTCGTTCCAGGGCGCCGCACCGCGCGAATTCGATCATCGCCGCCGCGAGATGAAAGAGCGGTTCGAAGCCGCCGGGCTTCGCTTCGATCCGGTGTCGTTCACCTATTCGTTCCGCTCCGGCGAAGGCGTGCTGCAGGCGGTCGCGAGCACCTTCAAGACATCGGAGATCTACAAGAGCATCACCACCGACCTTGACGGAATGCCGCCGCACATGGCGCTGCAGGACGCAGCCCCGGCACTGGCCGATCTGTGGGAGATCGAGGCTCCCGATGCGCGCGACGACATCGAAGGATGGCGCGCGGCGTTCGACGCCATCGCCGAGACCAGTCCAGAGGTGCGGCTGGCGCGGCGGGTCCAGAACGAAATCAAATCGCTGGTCGCCGCGCGCACCATGACCGGCCCGCGCGATAAGCGCCGCCCGCTGCGCTACGGCGACATGCTGGTGCTGGTGCGGCGGCGCGGCCGCGCCTTCGACGCCATCATTCAGGCGCTCAAGCACGCCGGCATTCCTGTCGCCGGCGCCGACCGGCTCAAGCTGACCGAGCACATCGCGGTCATCGACCTGATGAATCTCGCCGACGCGCTGTTGCTGCCGCGTGACGATCTGGCGCTGGCGGTGGCGCTGAAAAGCCCGCTGCTCGGTCTCGACGACGATGATCTTCAAATTCTTGCCCCGCATCGCAAGGGCACGCTACGCGACGCGCTCACTGAGCACACCGCAAGCAACAGCAAGATCGCGGCGGCGCTGAACCGGCTGGAGCGTTACGAACAGCGGTTTGCGCAGGAAACTCCGTTTTCGTTCTACGCCTGGCTGCTCGGCGGCGACCGCGGTCGCGCACGCATGCTCAAGCGGCTGGGACCCGAGGCCGACGACGCCATCGATGAGTTTCTCGAACTGGCGCTGACCTATGAGCGGAAAGCGCCTGCCTCGTTGCAGGGCTTCATGGCGTGGCTGCGCGCCGCCGACACCGAAGTCAAACGCGACATGGAAATCGCGCGCGATGAGGTTCGCGTCATGACCGTACACGGCGCGAAGGGTCTTGAAGCGCCGGTGGTGTTCCTTGTCGATACCACCACCTCGCCGGCGGATACCCAGCGGATGAATCTCATTCGCATGCCGCAAGGCAATGCCGCGCCGAACGCACCGGCGGTCGTGCTCTGGGCCGGCAAGAAAGCGTATGACCTTCCGGTAGTCGCGGCTGCGCGCAGTGCGATGAAGGACGACACCGAAGACGAGTACCGGCGGCTGCTGTACGTCGCGATGACACGCGCCGCGGATCGCCTGATCGTCGGCGGCGTGCTCCCCGGCAACATGAGATCCGTGCGCCAGCTGTCCTGGTACGATCTCATCCAGAAGGGACTTGCAGACCCTGACTCTGGCCTGCAATGCGAGACCATCGCGACCGGCTTCGGCCCGGTGAAACGCTATGCGCGCCTTGAGGATACCCAATCGCAGGCGGAGACCGCTATACCGGTTCAGGAGATGCTCGCGCTGGAGCAGTTCCCGGCCTGGCTGAAGGAGCCCGCAGCTAGAGAAGTGCCCGCCGATATTCTGCTGCGCCCTTCGGATTCATCGCAAGACGATGCAGAAGGCCGCGCGACCATCACCGACGAATCCCGCGCCGCGCGCGAACGCGCGTTGAGGCGCGGGACACTGATCCATCGTCTGCTGCAGTCTCTCCCCGACATTGCAGTCGCGCGGCGCGAGAAAGCCGCGCTCGACTTCCTGCAGCGCAATGCGCATCAGCTATTCACCGAGGACGAACGCGCAGCACTCGCGCAGCAAGTGATCGCGCTGATCGACACGCCCGCCTTCGCGCCGCTGTTTGCCGAAGGCAGCCGCGCCGAAGTCTCGATCGCAGGGCGCGTGGCGCGTCGCGGACGACCGCCCGCGTTGGTGTCCGGCCAGATCGACCGGCTGGTGGTGACAACGAGCGATGTCCTGATCGTCGACTACAAGACCAATCACGCGCCGCCGCGCTCGGCGGCCGAGGCCCCGCAGGCCTATGTGCGGCAGCTCGCGCTTTATCGCGACGTGCTGCAACGGCTTTACCCTGGCCGGCAGGTACGCTGTGCATTGCTGTGGACAGAGACCGCCGCCATGGTGGAAATTCCCGCCTCCGCGCTGGACGCAGAGCTGCAATCGCTGGTTTCCTGAGACCTGCCCGCCGTCCACAGCGAGTACCGGCCTCGGCTAACCCTTTGAATCCGAGCCGATTCCTGGCGGGAGCAAGGGGCTCTGTGATGGAACACGTCCCGGTGACAAGCCTTGACCGGGCCGGGGGGCATTCATAGGTTCATTCCACGTTTCCGGCGCGCGATTCTCTCGGGAAGACCCCGCGCCTTCATCCAACGAGGCAAAACAACATGAGTGTGGGTAAGGTTTCGGACGCCGATTTCGACAAGGAAGTGCTGAACGCAAACGGCCCGGTCGTGGTCGATTTCTGGGCGGAATGGTGCGGCCCGTGCCGCATGATCGCGCCAGCGCTCGACGAGATCGCCGGCGCCATGGGCGACAAGGTCAAGATCGTGAAGCTCAACGTCGATGAGAGCCCGAAGACGGCCTCGAAGTATGGCGTGATGTCGATTCCCACCCTGATGATTTTCAAGGGCGGCGAGATGGCCTCGCGCCAGGTCGGCGCGGCTCCGAAGGCCAAGCTGCAGCAGTGGATCACCGCTGCAGTCTGATCGCACTTTCGGAAAGAGTCTTAGAAAAAACGGCCGGCGCAAGCTGGCCGTTTTTGTTTGGTTGGCGGTCTTGCTGAGGTCTTGCCCGATTTCTCACCCGGTCATCCCCGCGAAAGCGGGGATCCATACTCCCGCATTATCGATTCTTGATGTTGGAGCGATCTTTCGCGGTGTCATGACCCGGGGGTTATGGGTCCCCGCTTTCGCGGGGACGACGACTGCGGTGTTGCGCTGGTGTGCATCACCTCATCATTCCAGATTCGATTTTCAAACAGCCCGTTCATTCACGCACGCGCATTCGCTCTCGCGCATCGCGCGAGGTGAGCT
>CDFE01034561.1:0-12131 GCA_000826465.1 Acanthamoeba mauritaniensis | reverse complement strand
GGGGGGGGGGTATATAGAGGTGGAGCGGGAGCTGGAGGAGGCCCGGCGGGCGAGGGCCGCCGAGGAGGAGGCCACGCGCCGCTTGTGGCGCCAGGCCAAGCCCGCCACGCGCAGCCGCCACGACGGCGACGACGGCGACCAGGGGAAGCAGCAGCAGCAGCAGCAGCAGCGCGAAGAAGCGGACGATGAAGGCGATGATCGGATGGACGAGGGCGAGGAGGCGAGGAGGGTCGGGCGGGCCATGGGGAGGCGGACAGTGGTGGCCTTGCAGAGGGCCGATGCCGAGAACGCGCGCCTGCGGGAGGTGTGGCAGGCCCTCATCCTCGAGAGCGGCCTCAACTGGGCCGCCGACGAACACCTGCGCGACGTCCTCTTCCGCCTCCAGTCCCCGCTCGCCTTCCTCCACGCCCCCGGCCCATAAGAAGAAGAAGAAGATGAATATAAAACAATGTAATAGATACGATTTCTATTGCGTGTGAACAACCACCACTACACGTGGCACACCATCCACCCGCGGCAGCTCCTCTGCGACAGGCCCAAGATGCGGCGGGGCTGGTTGACGCGTCCTCCGGGGCCCGTGTGGCCGGTACGCCTGGTGTGGCGGCGGGGCGATTATCCTAGCTCCTCCTCCTCCCTGGCGGTGGCTGGAGTACGTGGAGTAGCTTGGTCGGCGGCGGTTGGTTGCGCGGCCTCGTCCGTGACGGCAGGAGGAGTGATGGCTGGAGGAGGTGGGATGTCGGCGGGGGCGGGCAGCTGGGGCGGGGCCCTACCACGCCAGGCCTGGCGAGCCCACGGCATGATCTTGGCGAGGAAGAGGCCCAAGACGAGGGTCCACAGGTCGTAGACGCAGCCGGCGATGGCACAGTTGGTGCCCGGCCCCGTGAACTGCGCGATTCGGCTGGGCGTGGCGGGGACGTCCCCAGTGGAGCAGATACCGTCTGATCTCCTCCAGGCGGCGGTTCTCTCGCCTGAGGTCGGCCAGCTGGCGCTCTTCTTGGGCGGCTTCCCTTTCCTTGCGGGAGAGGTCCTTCCGCGTCGTGTCGAAGAGCCCCAGCTGGGCGGTTGCGACCCTCTCGGCGGCAGTGCATGGGAGGAGCCGACCCAGATTTCATGAAGGTCACCAGGTTTTGCTTGTCCTGGTCTTCTTAGGAGTTTTCTTTTCAGGAATGAATGGAAATGCAATGTGATGGCCAAAGAAGGACAAGGCTGTGTCCCAGGGCCAAGATCTACCCTACATGAGGGGGGCTGGTGCGTTGACTGTTGTGTCTGTGGGTTCCAGTCCCCCTGACGTTGTTCCAGTCATGTTTGTCTGTGTCCCAGGGAGACCTCCTTGGAGGGTCATGTTCCAAGTCTAGGATCTGTTCCAATAGGAGTGCTGCCACCAGAGATTGCTTTGTTGCAGTCACTTTTCCTTAAATGACTGGTGCATGCCAAGGATCTACCTGACTTACAATAGTTGTATGTCTTGGTTACAACCTGAAATGTGTGAGTGATGGTG
Organism: Acanthamoeba mauritaniensis; assembly: GCA_000826465.1. NCBI lineage: Eukaryota > Discosea > Longamoebia > Acanthamoebidae > Acanthamoeba > Acanthamoeba mauritaniensis. Next base: position 10,633 of record CDFE01034561.1, on the reverse strand, counting down.
GGCAACTCTGCTTCTTTGTTGTGCCTGAAACTGCCCTCAAAGCCAACCATTCTGTCAGCATTGTGGGAAAGAAACAGTGCATGAAGAAAGTAGCCTGCACAATGCCAAATGAGCAAAGGTAAGTGTTTGGGACTTGCACAGTCCAAGGTGGAGTAATGCCCATGTTCCACACTGTCACAGGCCATGCTGGTAGCACAAGTGAATAGGGCCAGGAGGATGGGAGACCTAATGAGGGTGGTGCAGTGTTTGAGCTGACAGTAAATGTGAGCTGCCTGGACATGTGGGTGAGGGGCGAATATGAATGACTGGAGGTCCTGCAACCACATGCCTGGGGCCACAGTGCAGTGTTTCTACTGCCAACAGGTGGGACTTTGTGTGAGATTGCCTGCTGTGAGGAATGACACCAGTGGCAGTGGCCACCAACCAGGACATTGCTGATATGGGCCAAGCAGAGTGAGTCTGTTGGGGGTGAGGTGGAGCAATGAGCTGCTGGCATGGAACCATGATGTGTTTGCACCAGCCATCCATGAGGCATGTGGATTGAGGTGGAGGGCCATTGGCCCATCAAGGTAGCCCCATGCCAGGTATCCCCCAAGGAGCTGAGGATGAGGAAATAGGGATAAATAGCCAAATAGAGGGAATGGGCTTTTCACCTTTAAAAGGCAGGATGAAATTCACAGTGGCAAGATAACCACCCTATAACACCATATTCATTAAAAGGTGCAGTGTCACCTTGTGAAAAAGAAAATATGGGGCAAAAATCAAGGCCAAAAAGCTAATATGGTGTACAGGTGGATTTGTGCATTGCTGTACAGTGATTTCGGGAGAAACACTGCCTAGAGAGAAGGAGGGTTTTTTTTGTTTTTGTGAAAGAACAACAGTGGAGGAAGATGGAGTTGGAGTGAGAGGGAGGGAGATGGAGGGAGATGGAGTGAGAAGGATGGGAGTGCCTCCTCTGATAATGGACTTCTTGTGGGGCAGGAGAGCATAGGGGTGGGAGAAGGAGGAGGAAGGTAGGCCTGGAAGCCTGGGTTGGATGATATGACATTGTAGAAGCCACAGATTCCGTTCAGCTCAGACTCATCAAGGAAGTGGACAAGGAAGTGAAGCACCCAGGTGCTGAGGGAGGTCAGCAGGGCTTCCAGGATGGTGGTGGAGCTGAGGCAGATGAACTCGTGGTAGAGGCCAGCTGCGAAGGAGATGTTGTGGGTGGGGTTGGCCTCATAGAGGATGTGGTGGTCAGAGGCAGTAGGAGGAGGCAGCTGAAGGCTCTCAAGATGTGGAGATTGCTCAATGCCAGTGGCATCTCAGTGCATCTCAAACATGAGCTCAAGCTTGCCATCAAATCAATGTAGTTTGCTGCCACAATCATGATGTCCAAGAAGAACTTGTCCACCCCACCTGCCAAGAACCATTTTGGCAATGGTGGCAGTGGGAGCAATGGTGGTTGAACCAACAACAACAACAGCAACAGTTACAACAACTACAACAACAAGAACAGGAGTTGAGGAGGAGGACGCAGCGCAGGCAGTGGCCCAGCCCAACAGGATTAGTATGCCTCAATGTGATGTGGCAAGCCCATGTTCCTCCACCAGCTGGCTGACATAAGCGTCCCACAACAAAGTTGCCCACAACGTCTCACTCTTGGTGTTGCATGTGGTGGGCATTGCAAACAGAGTGGCTGACTATCTCAGTTGGCTTCACCCTCAACACAAATGGAAGATGAGCCAGAAGATTTTCCAGCTCCTCCAATGCCTCTGGGGTCCCCATTCAATCAATTGCTTTGCCACAAGTTGCAACAGCCTTCTTCCCCAATTCAACAGCTGTTTTGTTGAACAGGGAGGGAGGCAGTTGATGCACTGCTCCAGCCCTGGGCCGCCAACAGCAACTGGGCAGCGCCCCCTATAGCCCTCATCCCATGACATCTGACTTGTGGTGCAGCAATGCGCCATGGCAATGATCATTGTGCCAGTCTGGCGTGGCTGCTGATGGTGGAGAGAGCTAGAAGCTGCCATGATTGACAAGCCATTCCCCATTGGCTCCAATGCCTCCAACTTTGAAGGTAACTTAACCTGAACCTATGAGGTACACAACAAGTGGTGCTGGATGGCCTTTTGTATCTTGGACAGACCAGAGGATGGTCATCTGGAGCCAGAGACATGATCATGTTGGCCATAGTGCTGAACATGTGGAAGACCTACTGTGGCTTCCTGCTTTGGTTCTGTGACTACTGCTGGAACCTTGGCATGGAGTTTCCTCCTAACAGAGGTGATGCAGTGTGTGCCATGGCCAACTTCCTTGAGTCTGATATGAGGATGAGCCAATGTCCAGTCCATGGTCAATGGCATCCTTGCAGCCATCACAGTGCTCTATGAGCTGCTGGGTGTGGCCCCTACACATGACCCCCTCATTGTGTGTCTTTGGTGGGCATCATCTGCACATGCATGAAGAGACCCATTGTGATAAGCCTGACCTTTGACCTGTCAGCCATCAAGGTGCTTTTCCACAAATGGGGCGACTGGCCCACCAAGCACCAGCTGAGGGCAAAGCTGCTGGCACTGCTGTGTCTCCTAGGTGCATTCTGCGTTCTTTGATGTGGTCAACTGTGCCTCCTTGGAAACCACCCTCATCATACTGGTCATTGGCTACAAGAACGACCAGTTCAGCAAGGGCAACATGGTCATGATCCACCAGTCCTCAGACAAGTGTTGCTGCCCTGTTGCAACTTTCCAGGACTGGAAGAGGAGGACAGCCTCCATAAGAGCCAGCACACAAGAATGCCATTTACTCTTCACACTCAACTCTCCCTGCTGCAACTTTGCCAACTTAGCCTCTCCAGAACCACTATGTCTTGTGAGTGGTCCCTCCTGCCTACTCTGACCTCATCTTCTATGGAATCTTCTGCCCCACCTTGATGTATGCAATATACAGAGTGGCTTGAATTGGTAGGTAAAATGCATTATCACCATAGGCAATAAGACAAATTACCAAGAGAGAGCCATTCCGTATAGAACCCACCCTCCAGCCCCACAGCAGAACAGCAGGAGTGAGGAGTAGAGAACTGTTGTTTAAGGGTTTGTTTTACCTTTTATCCCCCATGCAGAATGGGTAGCACAGCAGGTGCTCCAGTTTGATCCAACAATGGTAGGAACACTTCTGGAAGGCCATGCCACAGAGGAATGCTGTCCAGGTCTGGAACATCTTTGCCTGGTCTGTATTGTATGAACACCATGGCCGCACCAAGGGCTGTCAAATCATGAGGAGTGTCACCTGCTCCTTGCTTCTCGCCAACTCTTTCACACTGCTCCTCCTTCATGTGGTAAGGATCTTGTGCCACTGAGCCAGATTGGCAACACCATGCAGAGGATGTTCTTCTACATTTCTGGGCAGAAGGTCCAGGTACACAGGCCACACACAAAATATTCCTTGTTAATTGTGCTTTTATGTGGGCAGGCCATGGCACAGAACATGTGGGCAGGCCATGGCAGAATGGCCCTGCCCACATAAAAGCAAAGGGATACAGCCACCAGAATGCTTGTGGAGTATCTGCTCTGCTGGCGCCATCACATCAGTTCATGCCTTGCCTCAAGCACAGTATGTCACACAACAATGCCCAACAAACAACCCACACAATCACACACATGTTGGTCTTACAATACTCATGATTTTATTTTCCTAGAACCTCCTTCTGGCAGTTGATGGCACCACCAAGGCAACATCACACTCCTTCCTTGCTCTTCATGTTGGGGGGATGGAAGGTGACCAGGCCTGGTCAGCAACAACCAACATGATGGAGGTCATCAGAGCAAAGACAGCAGAAGAGCAAGCATGAATGATTGTAGCTGCATGGCATGACCTGCAGGAACAACAGCAGCAGGGAAAGACAGGAACACCCATCCACAAGGTGAGATCCATCATGTTTGACAATGTTGTGGATAATCAAGGGGTGAGGAAAGGACTGTGGGTTAAGCTAGATGAATACTAGGAGGAAAGTGCTGCAGCCAATGTTGTGGACATACCAGATTCACGTCAATGATGAAACAGATTTTAAAGTGATTTGGTGGACAGTGGCAGGACTCTTGGGAGGGCTCCGTGCAGCTAAGCCAGTCTCATTCCAGAAGGTCACATGTGTTTGGTTTGTCAGCACTGAAGACTTTGGTGACCTGGACATCCAGCATGACTAGGATAAGAGTGGTTGGCCTTGAGATCTGTACTATTCTCTTCCCTTTCATAAAAAGATCTGGGCAGTTGAAACTCATGTGGTTAGCACAGGCCATTCTGGGACCATTCATATCATGCCTGCCAAGCATCACAACTGTAGGTGAGTAAGCACAGTGAGTGCAGCAGCTACACACCTGCATCTTGAGGCTGATGGAGGATGTCAAGACACAGCAGGCCTTCTTCACCCACACCACAGCCTTCACATCTGCCTCACCACCAACCTGCCCACCAACCACCCTCAGTTAGCCTCATTACTCTCCTCTCCACTCTCACTCACAGCACCACTTCCTGCCACACCACTGGCCACCCCAACCTACCTTGGCATGCACCAGTCCACCACTTGCCCACCACTCGCACAACACCTGCACTTCTACAAGCACACCTACCTGGGTGTGATCAGAATGACATTAGAAAATTTCAACACAGAGGAGAGTACGCCACCAACACTGGCCTGCAGTTGCTGCACATCCACACAAGCACACATGATGTTGAACAGGTCTTCTCCCTCATCAACCATCTCATCAAGACGAAGTCCACAAGCCTGCAGGCAGCCCTCCTCTCAGCACACACAGCTTGCCATGAGGCGCCAGACAATGTGACCTGGATGTTGGAGTACATTGACCAATATAAGGTGTGCAGTGTCCTCAAAGGTGCAGTGTCTGTACCTCACTGGTGCATGCTCTCAATAGGTCACCAAGGAGGCTTGTTCTCTGATTGACACCAGGACGCCTGACAAACAAGGTGATGGCCAACTTCCTTTGGCAGCAGAGGTGCCACATCAGCAAGCAGTGCTGGGCTGATCCATCCAAGTGTTCACAGCAACCAATCCTTCCATTGAAGAGCCATTGGACAAGGACACCTTCACAGCCTTGCCCCCTGCTGTGCATCTGGTGTGTTGGTTTCCTCCAACTTAATTAATTTCCATAATGATGAAGGTCTCTCATCTTACAACACTTCACAGTCACCTGCAGCAGGTCTGTTCATTCACACATCACCCTTCAACATTGCTTCCCTTCACCAACTCCCACTGCAAGCACCTGCTTTCATACTGTTCAACTTCTCTCCTCCTTCGCCTCCTGTCACCCCTTGCCCCCACTTCACCTGTTCACAAGCCAATGGTGAGTGGTAGGCAAGTCAGAGGAAAATGGTAGAGTGAGAAGGTGAAATTTCGTGGCCAATGGACAGTTTCCTATAGTCCACCAATGCTCACTCTGGCGTGTCCCTAGCCTCCTCTTGGGGTGGCAGGAGAAGCCATGGCGCTGATTGATCAGCAATAATGACACTTCTCCTTTCCCTCCCATGTCAGGTTAAATCACGTTTTTGGTGAATGCGCCAACATATCTCCAAATTTTCATTGTAGACAAAATTTTTGTACACTAAAAGCAAGATTCACTGTCTTTTCTGGCTGTACCTGGCGCACATTTTTGTCATTTTTCAGTATTTGGCTTTTTGCAGATTGAAGAGCCACAGCTTGTCAATTTGAAAGGCAACTGTTCATGGGTCCACCCCAGGCAACTTGTGTTATGGCATAATGTCTGCTCTGGACAATTTCTAGGCACCTTGAAATCATTACAAAACTTCAAATTTGGCAGCCTCCTTTTTTCTGGGTTCCATTTTTCCATTGCAACTGTCATTGAATAGTGAAAAGGAACTGTCTGATTGGCCCTCCCAAACGTTTTCCAAAATGTTGCACTAAAACATTCAGCTTTGGAGATATTTTTACACACTATTTTTTTAGTGTAAATGGTAGGAAAAACAATGTTTACCATTTTCAACAGATTTATCAGTGTTTTATTTTGCCCTGGGGTTCATTTTCTTCTGGTACTGTGGCTGTCTGCTGGATGTTGCAACCTCTCCTGACTGAAGCACACCACTGCATGACTTGTGTGCATGTGTCATGCAGGTGATGCATTGCAGGCCAGCCAGCAGGGGCAGAAGTTGTGTCACTGCTGCATGGGCAGGGTGAGTTGTGGTCTCATTGCCTGGTCATGTTGAAGGGAGCCAACCCAGAGTTTCTGCACCATGACATAAACCTTCTGCAATTAGATGAACAACACTCACCTCCAGGGGTTGTTGTCAATGTCACAGATGCTGAGGTTGGGAGGTTGCAAGAGGAGGAAACCAGTTATTATTTTGAGGCCTGGCCAGCAGGCACCACCAAAGGCCCTGCACCCTTGCCTAGGCTAGGGCAGGAGTGGCCAGGTGGCAAAGGGGTACACAATGCCCAGAGCATGAGTGCCACTAGGAGGGCACAGATGAGAAATGTGTGAGGCTTGCTGGCAATTCCAGCTTGAGGTCAGTGATCTGGGCCATTGTGCTGATGACCCACTGTGCTGAGCTGTTCTTGAGCCAGGCCTTGACCCACTCCTGTCACTGAATCTGTCCCTCAAGAATGTTGATCTCCTGCTTTGTGTGCCACTGCTTTGCTTCAAACTTGGCATGGTAGTCATGAAGGAGCTGCAGGGAGCAGTCAATGGCATCATTCTGGCCCTTGGCCAACTTGAAGCTATCCTCTTCCAGCTCCTTTCACTTCATGGCCAGCTCCCACTTGCCCCTCTCAATTTGGTAGTTATGGTGCTGCAGGTGCCTGTTGGTGGTCTAGTTTGTAGCCAGTTTTACAAGACTCTTTAAATATGAAATAAAAGTGCTCACCATCTGCAGAACATGGGAAAACAATAAATTCCAAGAATTCCGTGCCTGCTGTGCCTGTTTTTGTGTTATGGCATGGACAATTTCACCAATAATAATCAAACACCCTCCCAAAAGGTAATTTTTTTCAAAGCTTTGAAGAAAATTACCTTTTGGGAGGGTGTTTTGTTTGTTGTTGCCCATGGCAGCAGGCGTGAAACCATTGAGGAATGTCCAGTAGGCTGATGTGGAGGGGCAAAACCTGTCTTGCAGCAGCTCCCCTGTCATTCCACTCTTCCACTGCTGGGCTGGGACCACAGCACCCTCATTAACTCCAAGGTGGCAGTCACCTTAAACCCATCCACCTTCGCCATGGCTCACTTGATCCTCCACTCCAGGTCTCTCCTTTCAACTTCTTCATCATCATCCTCCCCCTCCCCCTTCCCTTCCCCTTGTCATCTCCTGCTTCCTCCATCAGGCACAGCAGAAGATCAGCCAGGGCTGCACCCAGCCTGCCCACATCAGTGCTGCACCACTCATCAGTTTTCATTCATGGTGTGTGGCAGCATGTGGCATGTGGGTGATGAGACAAGCAGGCGGGTGAACAGGCAGGTGGGCAAGTACCAAAGCACCATTCCCACTGCCACAGCTGGCAGATGTTCCTTTTTTTTAACAGCAAAGCAAGGGGGGGATGCATCACAAGGACCAGCCACAGACAATGCCAAGTGATTCAATCAAGGGTACAACAGACAACTCAGACAGTGTGGCATACATGGGGGAAGTCATCATTGATCTCCATCACTTCATCATGTTAAATGCCCAGCCTGAGCCCCTTGTCTTGGCCTCCCAGGCCAAATTGATCCTCTTGGTGCTGAAAAGTCCTGGCTTTCCACTACTCCAGGTCAGGCTTACCCTTCCCAAGCTACTGCAAGGAAGGACAGGATGTTGTTCATGTAATTGAAGACTTTTTTAGTCAAGGCCGCCACTCATCATCCTCCACAAAGGCAGCACAGATTGGTGTAGCAGCCCTCAGCAAAGGTCTCCCACTGGTCAGCCAGCTCTGCATGGAATACCAATCCTTCCCTGCATGTTGTGTGTCATGTGTGTGCAACACGAGCCAAAGATGCCAAGAATGCAACATGGGTTTGGGGAAGCAGCACAGCAGAGCATATGGAGGGCAAGCATGTCAGCTAGGCCCACATCAAGGGCTTCATCATCAGCAGCCTCCTCAGCTGTCCATCCAGCCAGCAGCTGTCAGGAGGCTGAGTGGAACAGGAAGTCCTGCAGGCACACATAGAGCTGGGTACACCCACCACTCCTGCTCCTCAATCTGCCCATATGTCAACAGTCACCACATGGCTGGCTGGCCGCCTGGCACCCACACAAAGGGGAATCATCTCCACCATGTCACAGCAGTGGCGCTGGTGGTCCTCAGTGGTGGCACTTACACTTCCTACAAGCACCAGAACAGCAGAGAGAGTGTTTAGAAGCATGGAGGACTGGGTGTTAGGGTGGGAAACAAGTGACAAAAGCTGAATGTGATAGAACAATGGCCCTTTCACTGACCAAGTCACATGTTTTATGTGGAGATTCAACTAAAGGGTGTATGCAGGAAGTACCAACCTGCAGACAATGATGCCAGAGGAGAAGGAGTAGGAAAACAGCTGTGTGGATTATGCTGGTACCTTACAACAGCATTATGTTTTCTCCTTGGGCCCAGCTGCCTCACATCACCACGATCCTGCTCTAGGTCTGCCTGCTAAATGCCACACATGCAACAATCCACACACTGGCCAGATGCAATGTGAGTAAGAAAAATACTAATTTGATTATGTAGGCTGCCTCTTTGTTGGTATTGGCACTGGAAATTGCATTGTGGGTGAGCATTCATAAGATTAACAGGTGGGTTGTCAACATGAGTTGAGGACTGTAGTGGATAATGATCTGCTTGATCTGGAACACCTTGCAACAGGAGCCACCAATCCCACACATATATAAATTTTGACAGAAGAAATGAAAAGGGACCACAAGGGGGTGAAACCATGCCTGTGGGGGTAGTGTGTTTCCTGTGTTTCAAGGTTTACAGCTTGGGAACAAAGATCCTTCTGGAGTGGACACCAACAAGGACCGCTCCACACCAGCTGAATGGTGCTGCCTCCTTGCAAAATCGGTGTGTATGAGTACGTGGCAATTTTGAATTGGACAATTTGAGATATGGGAGTTTTCACTGTTTTCACTAAAATCGTAATGTACACATACATGACGATTTCACCAACCCCAGCAACACCTGCTCACCTTGGAAAAGGTGCAACACATGTGCCTATTCCTGAAAATATCAACTAGGTGAATCCCACACCCCTTCCCAACACAAAAAAAACAGCCCACCACCAGACTTGGAATCTCATCATCCTGTGCTTGACTTCTCATTAATAAAAAAAATTAAGCCTTTCCCACCTTGCACTGCTGGCTATTTTACTTTCACAATACTTGTTTTGAAAGAAAACAATAAATCCATTTCTGCATGTTTTTTAAAATCATGATTTGCTGGCGAAATTTCATTTTTAGTCTGTCAAAAAAAATCACACTCCCTTCAATGACTGAGACTCACATTTCATCTGGCTGGAGGTTTACCCCTCTATAACATAAGCCCAAACAGTAATGAAACTTTCATTTTGGGAGGGGTCTGAACTCAGCAAAAAAAATACAGTTTGGTGATGCACAGCAAGGACAATGGAAGTGGCAACAACCCAAGGTGGAGAAGAGCAAGAAGAAGAAGAAGAACGAAAAACAAGATCTCCTCCCTTGTCAAACCATCTTTTGTCATCCCAGAAGAGGAGGAAGATGACGTCAAAGAGGATGGCAATGATGATGGTCAATGTTCTGAGGTGGAAGAGGACAATGATGATGATGACATTGATTTTGATGACATTGATGAAGATGAACTCAGTGGTGCCAGGCTCTCCTGGGAGGAACCAGATGGGCTCAAGATTCACTGTGACCCCCTACTGCGGTGTTGGAGGATGGTGAGGTGCATGACTATGAGGGAGATGATGATGGAGGCAGAGAAGGAGATGCACACAACAATGACAATGATGACACACCCAAACAGCGGGGTGCAAACACACAACACTGAAAGAACTTCCAAAGAGATGAACAAGAGCTTCTTCGCCTCTCCAAACTTCAGGAGATTGATGATGACAGGGATGCTCCAAAGATAACGTCCATGCAAGCAACCACTGTTCCACCATGAAAACGCCACCCCCTCCAGATGTCGCCCACAGTCAGTGGAGGCAAGACCAGAACAACAACAACAACAAACAAGAAGAAGAGCGTCACCAACTTCCAAGCAAATCATCTGTCATCTGCATTAAAATCATCTGTCATCTGCTGCAAAAATCATCTGTCATCTGCAAAAAAATAGGCATACAAATCATCTGTTGTCTGCAAAAAGGTCATAAAATCATCTGCAAAAATGGGCATACAACCATCTGTTGTCTGCAAAATGGTCACAAAAACATCTGCAAAATGGTTTCAAAATCATCTGTCACCTGCATAAAAACCATCTGTCACCTGCATAAAAATCATCTGTCACCTGCAAAAAAATCATCTGTCACCTGCATAAAACCCATCTGTCATCTGCACAAAAACCATCTGTCACCTGCACAAAAACCATCTGTCATCTGCACAAAAATCATCTGTCATCTGCAAAATGGTTACAAAATCATCTGCACAAAAACCATCTGTCATCTGCAAAAAAATGGTTACAAAATCATCTGTCATCTGC
>CDFE01034497.1:127522-158641 GCA_000826465.1 Acanthamoeba mauritaniensis | reverse complement strand
GGTGCTGGCGGGCGCGGGCGACAAGGCCTTTGTCGCCGGTGCGGACATCTCGAAGTTTGCCGACGAGCGCTCCTCCGAGGAAGGCGTCAGGAAATACAACGAGGCGGTCGAAGCCGCCTATGCCAGCGTGCATGAGTTTCCGAAGCCAACCATCGCGATGATCCGCGGCTTTTGCGTCGGCGGCGGCATGGGGCTGGCGAGCTGCTGCGACCTGCGCATCTGCTCGGAAGACGCGCGCTTCGCAGTGCCCGCCGCCAAGCTCGGCCTCGGCTACGGCTATTCCGGCGTGAAGCGGCTGATGGATGTGGTCGGTCCGTCCTTCACCAAGGAGATCTTTTTCACCGCCCGGCTGTTCGAGGCGATGGAAGCGGTCGAGATGGGTCTCGTCAACCGCATCGTCGAAAACGATGAGCTGGAATTCTACGTCAAGACCTACGCAGCCACCATTGCCGCCAACGCGCCGCTCACCGTGGATTCGATCAAATTTATTGTCGGCGAAGCCTGCAAGGATGAGCTCATGCGCGACATGAAGCGCTGCGAAGATCTGGTCGACGCCTGTTTCAAGAGCGAGGACTACAAGGAAGGCCGCGCCGCGTTCATGGAAAAGCGCAAGCCGGTGTTCAAGGGGCGCTAGGAAGTCCCCGCGCCGTATCCATTGCGCGCAACGCGGCTCTAATCTCTGCGGTTGTCGCCAGCTCACCACCCGCATCGCGGACGCGCCCGACCGCGTCCTTCACCAGCGCTTCGTTGGTTTGGTCACTTCCCCAGTTGATATCTTCAAGCCCGACGCGGACGTGGCCGCCGCGCGCCACCGTGTGCGGGATCAGCGCCGTGATGTCGACGCCGAGACCTGCGATCATCCACGGTGCACCCGGCGCGGCTTCCGCCAGCAGGTCGAGATGCGCATCGAGATATGTGTCGCGGGGCGGAAAGCCCCAGGCGAACTCCTCCGAGAACATGAAGCGATAGACCGGCGTCGGTGACGGCGGCGCGATGGCTGCCAGCGCGGCGCCAAGCCGCGTGAAACCGGGCTCGTAGATCGCGTAACTCGGGTGGACATTGTGCGCGCGGGCAATCCGCATGCCTTCCAGAATGTCCGCGTGCGGGTTCAGGTAAATCCCGCCATGCGCCAGATCATCGAACCGCGCGAAATGAACCGAGCCCGGATCGATCACCGCCCATTCGATCAACCCGCGCTTCGCAAGCTCCGCCGTATGGCCGAAGCGATTGGTTGTCTGCTCCTGCCCCAGCGCCTGGCTCGGAATGGTTGGATAGACGATGACATCCACCTTGGCGCGGATGCCCTCGATAATACGTGCATAGATTTCCCAATCGTCCTTCTGATGACCGGTCGTCTCGTCATAGGCGTGGGCATGGAGGATCGCCGCGCCCGCCCCTGCGCACGCGATGCCGTCGCGACGATCTCATCGACCGCGACCGGAATGCCCGGCTGCTTCGCGCGGGTCCATGGCCCGTTCAGCGCAGCTTCGATCCAGACCTTGGTCATGACGTCTCCGACGTTATCGCGTCACTTGCCAGTCCACACCGGCTTGCGCTTTTCCGCGAAGGCCGCGAGGCCCTCCTTCGCATCCTGCGTCATCGCCAGCACTGCGATCTGCGACTCGGTGTAGGCGATGCCCTGATCGAACGACATCGAGGCCAGCGCGCGCATGGCATACTTGCCGCGGCGGATCGCAGTCGGCGACTTGTCGATCAGACGTCCCACCAGCCATTCGACCTTGGCGTCGAGTTCGGCGGCGGGCACCACATGATTGAGCAGCCCGGCGTCCTTTGCTTCCGCCGCGGTGAACGGCTCGCCGGTGAAGCACCATTCGCGCACCAGACGCGGCGGCGCGATGGATTGCAACAGACTCAAAACCTGCATCGGAAACACGCCGACTTTCACTTCGGGAAGGCCGAACACGACATCATCCGACGCCACCGCCATATCGGTCATGCACAGAAGCCCGATACCGCCCGCCATGCAGACGCCATTGACGCGGGCAATGGTTGGCTTGGTCGCATTCTGCGCCGTGCGCAGCATGTCGGCATAGTCAAGATTGGGCCGCGACAGATCGAACGCAAATCCCGCCCCCGGCTGCAGATCCGCACCGGCGCAGAACGCCTTGGTGCCCGTTCCGGTCAGCACGATCACCCTGACATCGTTATCCTCATGCGCTCGGCGGTAGCCGTCAACGATTCCAGCGATCACCGAGGCGTTCAGCGCGTTGCGCTTGTCGGGCCGGTTGATCGTGATCCAGAACGCGTGCCCGCGCTCGTCGTGCAAAACTGGTGCGTCAGACATCATCAATCTCCTGGAGTCTTTTCGTCATTACGAGCGCAAGCGAAGCAATCCATTTACTTCTGGTCAAGCAAAGCTGGATTTCTTCGTCGCTCCGCTCCTCGCAATGACCGGGAATAAATTGCACATCAAGCAGCGTCCTGCGCGGCCTCGATCTCTGCAATCACGAATCCGGTCGTGATCTGATCGCCCTCCTCGGCGTTCAGCACGGCGAGCTTACCCGATACCGGGGCCGCATGAACATGCTGCATCTTCATCGCCTCCAGCACGATGATCGGCGCACCGGNGGATATCCCCGGCCTTGGCCAGCACCGACACCACGCGCCCGTTCATGGATGCCCGCAGCTTGCCGTCCGATCCAGCGGCGCCCGCCTTCATCACGGCGACATGAGATAGATCCCGCACATGCGACGTTGTCCCGGCGAAATTGAAATAGAGATCAGTGCCTTCGCGCACGAATGTGGCCGAGGCCAGAACGCCGTCGCTTCTGAAATGGAGCACATTGCCGTCGCGCGATCCGAGCGTCAGGGTGTGTTCGGACTCCGCCAGCCCGACCCGGAATACATCACCGCGCTCGCGCCGCACCGTCGGCTCGATGACATGACCGTCGAGATCGAAACGCATCGGGATGGGATAGCCATGCGCGAGACCCAGACGCTGCTGCGCGTGAACCGGCCCAATGGCCGAGACATGAACCAGAAGCGCAGCGACGGCGGCATGCAATCCATCGCCGGTTTTCACGCCGAGTAGATCGGTCGAATGCTCATCAATGAACGCTGTGGTCGCCTGCCCTGCTGCGAAGGCCGGATGATCGAGACAGCGCGCGAGAAACGACTGGTTTGTGGTGACGCCCAGTGCCGTCATCTGCTTCAGGCCCGCCGTCAGCCTGCGCCGCGCCTCGTCACGCGTCGCGCCATGGCTGATGATCTTGGCGATCATCGAATCATAGAACGGCGAAATCTCGCCGCCGGATTCCAAAGCATCCTCTACGCGCAATTCTGACGGCGCGCGCCAGCGCAGCATCCGTCCGGACTGCGGCATGAAGCCATGCGCGGCATCTTCCGCACAGAGCCGCACCTCGATGGCATGGCCGGAGGATTTCACCTCGGCCTGTGTCAGCGGCAGCGGCTCGCCGCCCGCGACACGCAATTGTAGCTCGACCAGATCGAGGCCCGTGATTGCTTCCGTCACCGGATGCTCGACCTGCAGCCGCGTGTTCATCTCCATGAAGTAGTAGTTGCCCGCGCTATCCAGCAGGAACTCCAGCGTGCCCGCGCCTTCATAGTCGATGGCCTTGACCGCAGCGACGGCAGTCGCACCCATCCGCGTACGCAATTCAGGCGATACCGCGGGTGACGGCGCCTCCTCAATCAGCTTCTGATGCCGGCGCTGCACCGAGCAGTCGCGTTCGCCGAGATGGATCGCGTTGCCGTGACGATCGCCGAACACCTGAATTTCGATGTGGCGCGGCTGAACGATGGCGCGCTCAAGAATGACACCCGGATCGCCGAACGCATTCTGCGCCTCCAAGCGCGCTGCACGCAGGGCAGCCGGAAACGCCGCGTCATTCGCCACCAATCGCATGCCGCGGCCGCCGCCACCGGCCACCGCCTTGATCATCACCGGAAAGCCGATGCGCTTGGCGGCGGTGAGCATCGTGGCGTCGCTCTGGTCCTCGCCCTGATAGCCGGGCACACAGGGCACGCCTGCCTTCTGCATGATGTCCTTCGCACCGGCCTTGTTGCCCATGGCGAGGATCGCCTCGGGCGATGGCCCGATGAAGACGAGACCAGCATCGCGGCAGGCCTTGGCGAACTCGGCATTCTCCGCCAGAAAGCCATAGCCCGGATGGATGGCATCCGCGCCGCTGGCCTTCGCTGCTTGAACAATGGCATCGATCCGCAAATAGGACTGCGACGGCTGCGACTCGCCGATCCATACCGCCTGATCCGCCTCGCGGACGTGACGCGCATTCGCATCGGCCGTCGAATAGACCGCGATTGTCTCGTAGCCAAGGCGCTTGGCCGTGCGCATCACGCGCAGCGCTATCTCGCCGCGATTGGCGATGAGGATTTTACGGAACGGCGTCAGTTTGCTCATGGCCGCGCCACCGAAAACTGGACCTTCTGCGGATTGCGCCTCTCCGCCTCGCTGCAGATCGCCAGCACGTTGATCAGCACCGCGCGGGTGTCGCGCGGATCGATCACGCCGTCATCGAGCAGCCGCCCGCTGGTGGCGAACACATCCATCTGCCTTTCGAACACATCGATGATCTGGGATTTCATCGCCTCCAGCTTCTCCGGCTCAAGCGGCTTGCCGCGCCGCGCGGCGGCGGCCTCAGCGACGATCGCCATGGTGCCCGCCGCCTGCTCTCCGCCCATCACAGCGGTCTTGGCGTTGGGCCACGAGAAGCAAAACCGCGGATGAAAGCCGCGCCCGCACATGCCGTAATTGCCCGCGCCGAACGACGCGCCGCAGTAAATGGTGATCTGCGGCACGGTGGCGTTGGTCACGGCCTGAATCATCTTGGAACCGTGCTTGATCATGCCGGCCTCCTCATAGGCCTTGCCGACCATGTAGCCCGTGGTGTTGTTCAGATAAAGAATCGGCGTGCGCGACTGGCAGCAGGCCTGAATGAAATGCGTCGCCTTGTTGGCGCCGTTGGGGTCCAGTGGCCCATTATTGGTGATAATGCCGATGGCCTGACCGCCGATGCGACCATGACCGCAGACTGTCGCGGGGCCGTAGTTCGCGCCGATCTCCAGAAAATCCGAACCGTCGAGAATGCGCGCGATGATCTGCTTCATGTCGACGGGCCGCTTGTGGTCCATCGGCATGATGCCGAGCAGTTCTTCGGTATCGTACAGCGGCTCGCGTGGCGGCTCGCCGCTCTCGGGCAACGCGCGATCCCAGTTGAGATCGGCCATGATCTGGCGGGCGATGCCGAGCGCCTCGCGATCGTCTTCCGCGAGATAGTCGCCCAGACCGGAAGTGCTGGTGTGCATCTCCGCGCCGCCAAGCTCTTCCTCGGTGGCGATCTCGCCGGTTGCGGCCTTGAGCAATGGCGGCCCGGCCAGAAATGCGCGCGTTCGTCCGCGCACCATCACGATGTAGTCGGACAAACCAGTCTGATAGGCGCCGCCCGCGGTGGATGAGCCGTGGGTGACGGTCACCACCGGCAGTCCCGCGGCCGAGAGCAATGCGAGATTTCGGAATGTCGTTCCGCCGCGAATGAAATCCTCGACCCGGTAGCGCATCAGGTTCGCGCCGGCGCTTTCGACCAGTTGAACCGACGGCAGCTTGTTCTCCAGCGCGATTTCCTGCGAGCGCAGCCGCTTGTCGAGGCCCATCGGCTGCAGCGATCCAGCCTCGATGCCGGAATCGCTCGCGGTCACCATGCAGCGCACGCCGGACACAAATCCGATTCCCGCGATGGTACCACCGCCCGGAATGCTCTTTTCCGGGTCAGGTGTGTCGAGGCAGTAACCGGCCAATGCGGAGAGTTCGAGGAACGGCGCGCCCGGATCAAGCAGCAGCGCGATGCGTTCGCGCGGCAGCAGCTGCCCGCGTTCATGGAACCTTTTCTTCGACAGTTCCGACGCTGCGCTGGTCCGCCCGACCACCGCGTTGACCCGCGCGATCTGCGCCAGCATGCCCGCGCGATTGGCCTGATAGGTCTCGCTGGCGTGGGAGATGGAGTTTTCAATTACCGTCATGGATGGTCTTTGCTTTCACGCCGCCGATGTCGCGTTGAAATGGTCGACGAACCTCTGGCGCAGTTCGACCTTGCGCAGCTTTCCGGTCGCGGTCATCGGCATTTCGTCCAGAATCCGCACCAGCTTTGGGATCTGGAATCCGCCGAGCGACTTGCGGCAGTGCTCGATGATATCGGCCTCCCCGGTCTGCGCGCCGGGCTTCAGCTTGACAAAGGCCGACACCGCCTCGCCCCATTGCGGATGCGGCAGTCCAACCACCGCGGCATTCAGCACCGCCGGATGGGCCAGCAGCGCTTCCTCGATCTTGACCGAGGCGACGTTCTCGCCGCCGGACTTGATCATGTCCTTCTTGCGGTCGATGAACAGCACCTCGCCGTGCTCGTCGATCAGCGCCAGGTCGCCGGTGTGATGCCAGCCGAATTTGCGCGCTGCTGCAGTCGCCTCCGGGTCCTTGTAGTAACCCATCATCACATTGGGCCCGCGATGGACAATCTCGCCGATCTGTCCGGGCGGCAGCAGATTGCCCTCGTCGTCCATGATCGCGGTCTCATTGATGATCATGGACTCGCCCCAGTAGTTGCCGAAGCGCGCCAACTGACGGTCCGGCTGCGACATGGTGGTTGCCGGATACATTTCGGTCTGACCGCTCGGCTGCACGAATGTCGGGCACAGTTCGGCGATGCACCGTTCCAGCAACGGGCGCGGCATCGGCGCCATGGTGTAGACGCAGGTGCGCAGGCTCGTGAGATCGAATTCCTTGCGGCGCGGATGATCGAGGATCGCCTGATACATCGCGGGCAATCCGATGAAAACCGTCAGCTTGTCGCGCTGGACCGCCTCCATGCAGGCGACGGGATCGAATCCGCGCATGATTGCGAGCTTGCCCCCGACCGACAGATACGTCAGCAGCAGGACGTGAGCGGCGCAATGGAACAGCGGAAACTGTCCGGTAATGCCGTCGTTACGATCGAGATGCATTTCGATGACGTTGCTCATCGCGGCCATCACCACCGCGAGATGGCAATGCATCGCGCCTTTCGGCCGCGACGTCGTGCCCGAGGTGTAGATGATCATCGCCAGATCGCGGTCGTCGAACGCAATCTCTGGTTCGATGATGGACTGTCCCTTGATCAGGTCGTTGAAGCTTTCAAGCCCCTGCTCCTTTGCCTTACCGGCCAGATCCACAGCAATGAGATCGACACCACGCTGTTTCAGTGCCGCGCGCCGTTCCGGCTGTGCATGCAGGTTGTCGTCAATCAGCGCGAAACGAACCTCTGCATGGCCGAGGATATAATCCATGTCAGCCGGGCCGAGCATGGTGTTGATCGGCGCCCAGACCAGACCCGCGCGATGAATGCCAAACAGCGCTTTGACGAATTCGACCGAGTTGTTGCAGATGGTCGAAATCTTCTCGCCGGGCTTGAGCCCGCGCGCCACCAGATAGTTGGCGAAGCGATTGGCATCGTGCTCGATTTCGGTGAACGTGACCTGACGTGGACCGTCGGTTAGCGCGATGCGGTTCGGGAACCGGCATGCGGCGCGGCGCAGAATGTCGCCGACAGCCACGCGCCCGATACGTCCGGGACCGGGCACGCCGCCCGTTGCGGTCAGATCGTTCATGACGTACCTCCCTGTCTCAACCACGGCTCTGATGTCCGTTTCGGCTATCGTTAGTTCAGCTTGAGAATTTTCCGCGCCTCGGCTGGCGACGCGATCTCGCGTCCTGCTTTCCGCGCGCAGGCGACGATGCCCTCGATCAACTGACCGTTCGAGGTCACCTTGGTGCCGTCGCCGAGATAGAACGTATCTTCGAGCCCGGTGCGCAGATGCCCGCCGAGTTCCGCGCAACGCTGATGCAGCGGCCAGATTTCCTCGCGGCCGATAGCGGTGACGCTCCAGTTGGAATCCGGCAGTTTCAGCTTGAGCAGGATCGGCAGCAATTCGGGGTCGGCGGGCATGCCCGACGCGACGCCCATCACGAAGTTGTATTCGAGCGGCCCGGAATACATCCCGTTCTGCTTGTACATCGCGACGCTGCGCACAATGCCGACGTCGAAGCACTCGAATTCCGGCAACGACTTCGCCACCTTCATCACGTCGAGATATTTCTGGATCTTGTCCGGCGCATTGTCGAACACATGGGGCGGCCATGCCCAGGAGCCGTCGGCCTTGACCTTCAGATAGTTCAGCGAGCCGGCATTGCAGGCGGCCATTTCAGGCCTGGTCTCGCGGATGCAATCGAGCGCGCCCTGATAGTTCGGTCCGCTGACGCCCGTGGTGTGATTGATGATGACGCCGGGGCACGCCTCGCGGATCGCCTGCTGGACTTCCTTCGACAGGTTCACGTCCCACGACGGCATGTGCCCTTGATCCGGCTCCTGCCGGCGCAGGTGCATATGCATCACCGACGCACCGGCATTAAACGCGGCCTTGGCCTCCCGAGCCATTTCCTCCGGTGTCACCGGGACATGGTGCTGCTTGGGATTGGTCAGGACGCCGTTGAGCGCGCAGGTGACGACGGCTTTATCCATTTCAGGCCCTCAGGTTCATCGCGAGTTGCTCCGAACGGTAGGAGGCCGGGACCGCCAGCGTCTTGTGAAAACTAGCTGGCCTTGTCACAATTTCCGGAGGCATAATTTCAGAAGGCATAATTTCAGAAGACATGGCGGCTTAACGCAAGTCTTGGGGCTCTGGAGCGGCCATAAATCTCCCCAAATGCGGAGGATGCCGATGAACGCCCCGGAACGATCCATTGATGAACCGGCCAGTCCCTTTCTGACCCCGGAACACCTGGCGTTCCGCAATATGCTGCGGCGCTTCGTGGCTACCGAGATCGAACCTTTTGCAGCGCAATGGGACGAAGCCGGGGAATTCCCCCGCGAGCTTTACCTGAAAGCCGCCTCCATCGGCCTGCTCCAGCTCGGCTTCCCGGAAGAGTATGGCGGCGTGCCCTGCGACCGCTTCATGTCCATGATCGCAGCGCAGGAACTGGCCCGCGCCGGGGCTGGCGGCGTCAGCGCCAGCCTGAAAAGCCATACCATCGGCTCGCCACCGATCGTCTATGGCGGTTCGGATGAACTGAAGGCGCGGGTGCTGCCGGACATTCTCGCGGGCAGGAAGATTTCCGCCCTCGCCATCACCGAACCCGGCGGCGGATCGGACGTCGCCAATTTGCGCACCACGGCGCGGCGCGACGGCGACCACTATGTCGTCAAGGGCGAGAAGACCTTCATCACCTCCGGCATGCGCGCGGATTACTACACCGTAGCGGTGCGAACCGGCGGCGAAGGCGCGAGCGGCGTTAGCCTGCTGCTGATCGAGCGCGACACGCCGGGTTTCTCGCGCACGCCGCTGAAGAAGATGGGCTGGTGGGCCTCCGATACCGCGACGCTCTACTTCGACGACTGCCGCGTACCGGTGGGAAATCTGATCGGACAGGAGAACGCCGGCTTCAAGCTGATCATGAAGAACTTCAACAGCGAGCGGCTGGGCCTTGCGGCCGGCTGCACCGGCTTCGCGCGGGTCTGCGTCGAGGAAGCCATCGCCTATGCCCGCGAGCGCAAAACCTTCGGCAAGCGCCTCGCCGATCATCAGGTGATCCGCCACAAGATCGTAGACATGGCGCAGCGCGTGGCGGCAACGCAGGCGATGCTGGAAATGCTGATCTGGCGGCTGGAGCAAGGCGACAATCCCGTAGCCGAGGTCTGCATGTGCAAGAACCAGGCGACGCAGACCATGGCCTACTGCGCGTCCGAAGCCGTGCAGATTTTCGGCGGCGCGGGCTTCATGCGCGGGCCGAAGGTCGAGCGCATTTACCGGGAGGTGAAGGTCAACGCCATCGGCGGCGGCACCGAGGAAATCATGAAGGATCTGGCGAGCCGCCAGATGGGACTTTAGAGACACATAAGAAACATCAGGAAACGCAATGCAGTTCACGCAGGAACACGACGCCATCCGCCGCACCATGCAGCAGTTCATCAAGAACGAGATCAATCCGTTCGTCGATGAATGGGAGCGCAATGAAATCTACCCGGCGCATCAGGTGTTCAAGAAGATGGGCGACCTCGGCCTGCTCGGCCTGTGCAAGCCCGTCGAATACGGCGGCGCGGGTCTCGACTACAGCTACGGCATGGTGATGGCGGAAGAACTCGGCGCGATCAACGCGGGCGGCGTCGGCATGTCGATCGGCGTGCAGACCGACATGGCGACGCCCGCGCTGGCGCGGTTCGGATCGGACGAGATGAAGCGCGAGTTTCTCGCACCGTCCATCGCAGGTGACTATGTGGCCTGTATCGGTGTCTCGGAGCCGGGCGCAGGATCCGACGTCGCCTCGATCAAGACCACCGCCCGCTCCGACGGCGACGACTATGTCATCAACGGCGGCAAAATGTGGATTACCAACGGCACGCAGGCCGACTGGATGTGCCTGCTCGCCAATACCGGCGATGGCCCGGCTCATCGCAACAAGTCGCTGATCTGCCTGCCGATGAAAACCAAGGGTGTGGAGGTTCTGCGCAAGCTCGACAAGCTCGGCATGCATTGCTCGGACACGGCGGAAATCAAATTTACCGACGTGCGCGTGCCGAAGCGCAACCGCATCGGCGACGAAGGCAAGGGCTTCACCTACCAGATGATGCAATTCCAGGAGGAGCGGCTGTGGGCGGTGGCGGCATGCCTGAAATCCCACGAAAAGACCATCGATGAAACCATCGAATACACCCGCGCCCGCAAGGCGTTCGGAAAGCCCCTGCTGGATAATCAGGTGATCCACTTCCGGCTCGCGGAACTGAAAACCGAAGTCGAACTGCTGCGCTCCCTGCTCTATCGCGCCTGCGAGGAATACATTGCCGGGAATGATGTGACCCCATTGGCCACGATGGGAAAACTGAAGGCCGGTCGCCTGGGCCGGGAAATTCCCGACGCCTGCCTGCAATACTGGGGCGGCATGGGCTTCATGAACGAAACCCGCGTCAGCCGCGCCTATCGCGACCGGCGGCTGACCTCGATCGGCGGCGGCGCGGATGAAGTCATGCTCAGCGTGCTGTGCAAGTACATGGGTACGCTGCCAGAGCAATAAGAACCCGGCCGGAGCAGTAAGCGCTTGCCTCGGCCTACGATCCGCGCTGTATAACGCCGAGAAGCAAGGGAAACGTCCGACATGCTCACGCTTTATCATTGCGCCAGCGCGCGCTCTTTCCGTCCGCTCTGGACGCTGGAAGAAGTCGGTATCCCCTACGAACTGAAGATGCTGCCGTTTCCGCCGCGGTTTCTGAAGCGCGAATATCTCGAACTGAATCCGCTGGGCACCATCCCGCTGCTGATCGACGGCGAGACCCGGATGACCGAGTCCTCCGCGATCTGCCACTACCTCGTGACCAAATATGGCCCTACGCCCCTCAACGTCGCGGTCGATGAACCCGCTTATGGCTCGTATCTGAACTGGCTGTTTTTCGGCGAAGCCACGCTGACGTTCCCGCAGACCATCTATTTCCGTTACGCACAGCTTGAGCCGGAGGAACGCAGGAACCCGCAGGCCGCCGCCGATTATGCGCGCTGGTTTCTGGCGCGGCTGCGCTCGCTCGAAACCACTGTGTCCGAATCGGAGACGGTTTGCGCGGGGCGCTTCACCGCGGCAGACATTTCGGTCGGATACGCGCTGATGTTCGCGCAATCCAACGGCCTGTCCGCGCAGTTCACTCCGGCCGTTGCCACCTATTGGGGGCGGCTCAAGCAGCGCGAGGGATTCCGCAAGGCGATCGCGGCGCAGGACAAAGCCGGCGCCGAGCAAGGCGTCGCGCCACGCGTGCGCGCGGCTACCTAAGCCCGTATTCCCATTGCGTCGCTCACAACATCCCGGCCGTTGATGATCTGCAGCCGCCGCGAGCCGGAAAAAAGCGCACTCGGCTGCAGTCCATAAATGCGGCGCAGCGAGTGGCTAAAATGCGTCGAATCCGGATAGCCGGCATCGAGCGCAAAATGCGCGAGGTTTCGCTCGACATTGACGTGATGCAGTATATTCCGCGCGCGCTTCCAGGCGCGGAAGGTCTTGAAGTTCATGCTGGTCTCGTCCTTGAACAGATGCAGGAAGCGCGACAGCGACAGCTTGACGCCGTTCGCGCAATCATCACCCGAGATGCTGCTGGACGGTTTCGCCTGAAACCGCGACACGACGGTCGATATGCGCGTATCCAGATCGCGCTGCTTCAGGCGGCGCTGGAGAAAGATCTGGTCGAAATCCGCCGAGGTGAAACCGCTCGTGCCGCTCAGCGCCATGGTCGCATAGATCTCGCGGAAGCGTGCGGCTAGCCGGCTGGCGGCGACCGGATCGTCGCACTGGCAAATGGTCTCGGCGAGATCTTCGTCGCAGACTGACTCAGGCTCGATCAGCAGCCCAAGGATTTCGCGGGACTCCGACGTGATCTTGTGCGGCAGGTAAGCCGGGACGGCGAGGATTTCGCCAATGCGCGGCGGCTGGCCTTCGATTTCTAGACGCGCGGTGCCATGCAGCGGCACGCAGACCGCGAGCGCACCGAGCGTACGCACCGAGGGCTTGCCGTGCAGCCCGGCGTAGAACACCCGCTCCGAACTGATCAGCATGAACCGGTCGGACCGGCCAGACGTACACCTGCGCATCGTTTCCTCCAGAAACATTTCTTCACGGGCGATTGTTCGCCTCTTGTGAAACCTGAACTAGCGGCTCTTCTCCGTCGTCTCGAATTTCCCCGCGCCCATATAGCCGAACAGAAATCCGGCGACCTTGCGCTTCTGGATTTCCTCGCTGCCCTCGGTAATGCGATAGCGCCGATGATGGCGATAAATGTGCTCGAACGGCTTGTGCCGCGAGTAGCCCATGCCGCCATGCACCTGCATGGCGCGATCCGCCGCTTCGCAGCACAGCCGGTTCGCCCAGAAATTGCACATCGACACCTTGTCGGACAGCCGGTGCTCGACTTCCGCCTGCGTCATGCGGTCCATTTCCCACGCGGTCTTTCGGATCAGAAGGCGCAGCATCTCCGCCTGCGTCGCAAGCTCCACCAGCGGCCACTGGATCGCCTGGTTCTCGGCCAGCGCGTGGCCGAACGGCTTGCGCTCGCGCGCGTAATGCACGCTCTCATTGATGCAGTAGACGGCGGCACCGAGCGAACTGGCAGCCTGGCGAATCCGGTTCTCATGCACGAAGCATTGCGCCAGCGACAGGCCGCGGCCGACTTCGCCGAACAGCGCATCGTCCGGCACGAACACGTCTGTGAAGCTGACGCGCGGGTGGTCGGTCGGCATGTTGAAGGTCCAGAGATATTCTTCGACCTTCACGCCCTTGGCGCTTGCGGGCACGAGGAAGCATGTGATGCCCCGCGCATCGCCGTCGTTGCCCGACGTGCGCGCGAACGTCGCGCAGTGGGTGGCGACATGCATACCGGTGGTCCACATCTTTTCGCCATTGATCACCCACCCGCTGACGCCGTCGCGCGTGGCCTGCACTGCCCGCGTTTCCATGTGGGTGGCGTCCGATCCATGATCGGGTTCCGTGAGGCCGAAGGTGATGCGGTACTTGCCGGTGAGCGAGCCTTCGATCATCGCCTTCTGGTCGTCGCGGCCGTAGCGATCCAGCATCGTCACCAGCGGAAAGTTGCCGACGATGGAATGCTCGTTCTGCAAATCGTTGTGCAGGCCGAGGCCCTTGGCAGCGAAATGCTCGCGGATCACCGCCATCCAGAGATTGGAGCCGTTCTTGCCGCCGTAGCGCGCAGGAATCGCGAAGCGCAGATGCCCGGCTTCATCGGCAAGATTTTTGGCCTGACGCAGCAGGTCTTCCCATTCGTGGCGCGGCAGGCCGCCCTTGTCGAAATCCGTCCGCGCCCATTCGCGGCGATGATCGAAGAAGCGGATGTTGTCGTCGCGCTGCTCAAGCGGCTTAACCTTCTGATCGATAAAGCGATCGAGCTCGGACAGATAAGCGGTCAAATCGTCAGGCAGCGAGAAATCCAACGCGCGACTCCCAGACGTCCATCCCCGGACTTTGTTTTTGTTCCGCCGCGCTGCTCGCGAGAGCCGACGATGGTTGGGAATTAAGGTAAGACGCGGCGCGTTAGTCAAGCGCTTAATTAATTTGTGAAGCGGCTTCTTTGCTGTCTATTTAAGGCACGACAACATCGCTCAAGTGTTGCAACGCAGCGTAAGGAAATCGCTCATGGCCTATGAATTCGCCAAGGTGGACCGCAGAGGTCCGCTGACCATCGTCACGCTCAATCGTCCCGAGGTAATGAACGCCGTGCATTCGCCGATGCACTTTGAAATGCATCGCGTTTTTGACGAGTTCAACAAGGACCCCGATCAATGGATCGCAATCGTGACGGGTGCGGGTGACCGGGCGTTTTCCGCAGGCAACGACCTGAAGTGGCAGGCCCAGGGCGGCCAGCGCGGCTGGGATACCAGCGGATTCGCAGGACTGACCCACCGCTTCGATTGTGACAAGCCGATCATTGCCGCCGTCAACGGCGTGGCGATGGGCGGCGGCTTTGAAATCGCGCTGGCCTGCGACCTGATCATCGCGTCGGAAAACGCGACCTTCGCCCTGCCCGAGCCGCGTGTCGGCCTCGCTGCCCTCGCCGGCGGACTGCACCGCCTGCCACGCCTGATCGGCCTCAAGCGCGCCATGGGCATGATCCTGACCGGACGCCATGTTCCGGCCCGCGAAGGACTTGAGCTTGGCTTCGTCAACGAAGTCGTTCCAAAGGGCGAAGCGCTCGCGGCTGCGGAGCGCTGGGCCAATCTCATCCTGCAGAACGGCCCGATGTCGATCCGCGCCTCGAAGCAGACGATGCATCGCGGCCTCGGCGTGTCACTGGAACAGGCGCTGGCGGAACAGTTCGATTATCCGGCCGTCAAGGCGCTTGGCGCGTCCGAAGACTACATCGAAGGGCCCAAGGCCTTCGCGGAAAAGCGCCCGCCGCAATGGAAGGGGCGCTGATCTTTCATCGACTACGATAAATCAGTTCAGCGTCATTGCGAGCGAAGCGAAGCAATCCAGAGCCACAAGGAAAACTGGATTGCTTCGTCGCTGACGCTCCTAGCTTCCGTCCCGCTCCCGCTTGTAGGACGCATAGTTCGGCTGGTCGATGGCCAGCTTGTCCATCGTGGTCTGCCAGACGTGTTCGGTAAGTCCCGGCGTCTGGAAGCCCATCTCGCCGCTTGCGATACGCGCCGACAAGAGACGGTTGAGGTCGTCGAGCGAACCGGACGTGCCGAGCAGCTTTGACAGCCGCTCGATCTCGGCCGCATCGCCGGATGCTTCATGCGTAAGCTGCCGCACGACCAGATCGAGCGCGTTGAGCCCGACGCGCAGCTTGAATGCCGCGTGCCCGGACAATTGCGGCGCGACGTCGGCACGGAGAAACTCCGCAACCGCGTTGATCAGTTCGACCGGCGTCGGTTGATCCTGCATCTCATACATCCTTTGTCATGCGCGGCGACGCGGCGCCAGCAGCCGCAACAAATCAATTTCGGTTTCCGAGGCACGGCGGCCGATCATGGCGCGCTCCATGGAATAATCGGGGCCGGCGCGAAACCGCTGCATCATGCCGCAACACATAATGCCCCACCGCAAGGTGCCCAGCGTTTCCCAGAACATCACACGCGGCACGTCGACGGCGCGGCCCGCTGCGGCTTCATACGCCGCGAACAAGTCCTCGCGCGATCCAAGCCCGCCGACCGGCTTGTCGATTTCGCCGAACCGCCACGAGTTCACGCAGATCCAGCCGAGGTCTTCCATCGGATCGCCAAAATGCGCCAGCTCCCAGTCGAGTACCGCGCGAATGCCCTCAGGCCCGATGATGAGATTGCCGTGGCGGAAATCGCCGTGTACCAGCGTCACCGAGTCCGCTGGTGCAGGCGCGTTGTCGTGCAGCCACCGCAGCGCCAGATCGAACACCGGACGCGGCCAGTCGAACGATTTGTATTCCGCCGCGAGGTCGTCGAGTTCGCCCGCGACCGTCATCAGCCGCAGTTTCGGAAGCCGGGATTTTTCCAAAGCATGAATGCCAGCAATCACCGTACCGAGCTGGCTCGCCAGCATATTGCGCGCGTTGGCGAACTCCGCATCGCGCAGGATCTTGCGCGGGATGGTCTCGCCCTCGACGCGATCCATGATGAAGCCACTGCCGAGGCTATCCTCCCCGCGCAGTACGTAACGCACGCGCGGGGACGGTATTCCCGCTTCACAAGCCTGCTGCATCAGAACCGCTTCGGCCTCCAGCCCGGCAGCGCGGCCCGGTGCGGCGCCATAGCCCGATGGCGCGCGGCGCAGAATAACAGCGATGTTTCCGGATGGATGCAGGACGTCGAACGACCAGGTCTCCTGACTTGCGCCGCCGGACAGTTGAGCCAGGCGATCGATGCCTGTGGCTCCCGGAAACCAGCACGCGATGCCGGTCTTGATCGCACTTTCAATCGTCATTGGGCATGTTGGCTCTTTGTTGGAGCCGGACCGTAAATAAAATCGCGTGCGCGGGCAACCCGCGCACGCGATGTCACTCAGAACAGATTGCTCAGAACATCAGGCCATCCTTCACCAGAACCCAGCGGCCACCTTTGACCTGCTGGACCTGCGTTACCGTGGTGGCGAGGTGGTTCGTCTTCGAGAACTTGGTCGGCGGCGAGTTGAAGATGTCATTGAACACGTCACCGGACTCGAGCGAATCCAGCATCTTCGCGCCGGTCAGATCCTTGCCTGCCTTGTTCGCATAGTGAGCGAAGGTCATCATGGCGTTGTAACCGATGATAGCCTGCGTGTTGGCGTCGGTGCCGAACGCCTTCTTGTAGTTCGTCAGCCAGTCCTTCACCTTGCCCTTGGCGGTGTCTTCATACGGAATCTCGAAGCCGGCGGCGGCATAGAGGCCTTCGACGGCGTCCTTGCCGAGCGCGGGCACTTCGAGCACGTTGGTCGGTGTCGCGCCGAGGAACGTCACATCCCAACCGAGTTTCTTGGCCTCTCCCATCGCGCCGATGGTTTCGCGGATCACAGTTCCGAGCACCACAAGATCACAGCCGTCGGCCTTCATCTTCGCGACCTGCGCGCTGAAATCGGATGCGCCGCGCTTGTAGCTGGTCACCGACGCCGGCGTCAGCTTCATCGCTGCCGTCTGCTGGTTGAAGCCATCGAGCACGCTCTTACCGTATTCGTCGTCCTGATGCATGATGCAGGGCTTGGTGAACTTCTTCCACTCCACCATGTGCTTGATCGCAGCCCGCGTGCTTTCGACGTACGGCAGGATGTTGTTGAACTTCAGCCTCTCCTGCGGCTTGGCCGGATCGAACTTGAACGTGAACTCCGCCGCCGTCAGCGGGAAGAGCTGCAAGACGCCCGCATCGAACAGGATGTCCTGCGCGGCAAGAACAGTCGGCGAGCCCATCGGGCCAACCATGGCGAAGACCTTGTCCTTCTCGATCATCTTCTGCGACGCCAGCACCGCGCGCTTCGGATCGTAACCGCTGTCTTCCATGATCAGCTTGATCTTGCGGCCGTTGATGCCGCCGGCGGCATTGATTTCGTCCGTCGCCATCTTCATGCCGTTGGACACCGGCACGCCCCAGACCTTGATCGGGCCGGACAAATCCTGATGCGATCCGACGACGATCTCGGTCGGTGAGATGCCCTCGTTGGTCACTTTGGTCTGTGCGAAGGCCGGCGACTGGGTCAGCGCGAGCGCGCCCACCGCAAGGCCCAACGCCTTGAACGATTTCGACATAACGGTCTCCTCTCTGTTGGCCCATATTCAGCGAAGGCCGGGCCTTGTTACCTTCGCCGCTGAGCGGCCCCTGCGGGCCGCGGAATGCGCTTCTTGTGACGCAATAGTAACGGGGGAGCTTACGCCACAGCGCTCACCCGGTACATTGCATCGATCTCGGCTGCGTAGGACTTGTTCACGAAGCTGCGTTTCAGCTTCATGGTCGGGGTCAACTCCTCATCCTCGGGCGTCAACTGCCGCTCGATCAGATGGAATTTCTTGATGGTTTCGACACGGGCGAAGTTCGCATTGACGGTTTCGATCTCGCGCTTGATGAGATCCTGGATTTCCGGCGCGCGGCACAAGCTCGCGTAGTTCGTGAAGGGAATGTCGTAATCCTGCGCGAACTTCTCGACGTTCTCGTGATCGATCATCACCAGACATGTCAGGAACGGCCGCTTGTCGCCGATCACCACCGCGTCCGAGATATAGGGCGAGAACTTGAGCTGGTTCTCGATCTCGGACGGTGTGATGTTCTTGCCGCCGGACGTGATGATGATGTCCTTCATCCGGTCGGTGATCTTGACAAAGCCCTCGTTGTCGATGGTGCCGACGTCGCCGGTATGCAGCCAGCCATTCTCGTCGATGGTTTCGGCCGTTTTCTCCGGCTGGTTCAGATAGCCCATGAACAGGAAATCGCCCTTGATGAGAATTTCCCCTTTCGGGCAGATCTTGACCTCGCCCCACGGCGCAGCCTTTCCGACCGAGCCGAGCTTGATGCGCTCGTTGGGCATCAGCGTCGCCACGCCGCAATTCTCGGTCTGGCCGTAGACCTCGCGCATGTCGAGGCCGATGGCGAGATACCAGCGGATCAGATCGGGCGAGATCGGCGCAGCACCGGTGAAAGCGATGCGGACGCGGTCGAGCCCGAGCATGCGGCGGATGTTGCGGAACACCAGCCAATAGGCGGCCTTGCCTGCCAGCCGCAGCGACAGCGGCGGCGTTTCACCCTCAAGCCTGTATTCGGTGAGGCGCTGTCCGACGCCGAGCGCGTGGCGATACATCCACTGCTGGAGCGACGTTGCATCCTTCAGGGCAATGGTGATGGCCGAGTAGAATTTCTCCCAGATCCGGGGCACGGCCAGAAATGCGGTCGGCTGCACCTCACGCAGGTTGTCCGGCACGGTTTCCGGGCTTTCGGCGAAGTTCATCACCGAGCCGACCGCGATGGACAGATAGTAGCCGCCTATCCGCTCAGCGACATGGCACAGCGGCAGGAACACCAGCCGCTCCTCGTGATCTGTCGGCACCAGCAGATAGTCGGCGTAGCGCATCTGGTGGGTGACGCTGCGGTTGGAATGCATCGCGCCCTTCGGAGGCCCGGTGGTCCCCGAGGTATAGACCAGAATGGCGAGATCGTTCGTGCCGCGGCTCGCGATCATCTCGTCCCATAGCGCGTCGCGGCCGTTCATATGGTTGCGCCCGAGCGCCATGAATTCGTCTAGCGACATCACCATCGGATCGCTGAATCCGCTGAGGCCTTCCATGTCGAACACAACAATCTTCTCGAGCGTCGGGCACCGGGCGCGGCACGACAGCACCTTGTCGAGCTGCTCGTCATCTTCGGCGAAAATCACCCGCGTCCGGGAGTCGTTGATCAGGTATTCGACCTGAGCCGTCGAATCCGTCGGATAGATGCCGGATGAGACGCCGCCGACGCAGAGCACGCCCATATCGGCAAAGACCCATTCGGGGGTCGCATTCGAGACGATGGAGGCGACATCGCCCGGCTGAAAGCCGACGGCATGAAGTGCGTAGGCGATTTCCTTGGCTGTCTTCAGCCACTCGCGCCAGCTCGTGGATTGCCAGACGCCGAGATGCTTTTCCCGGATCGCGGGCTTATCGCCACGCGTTTCAACCGCGAGCAGAAAGCTCTTCGCGATCGTATCCGCGACGGTGATCACTGCGGGTCTCGCCATTGCTTGCTCCCTGTCTTCCGCTGCGTACTCGCGACGCAGCGCCACTCTCTCCTGCCCTTTAACGCCCGGTCTTGTCGCCGGACTTCTATCGCCAAGTCTTTTTCTTCTTCCAGCGCCGTTCGCCCCGCGCGCCATCTTCCTTGGCGCCGAGGTAGAATTCCTGAATGTCCTGCGACATCATCAGGCGCTCGCAGGTGTCGTTCATCACCACGCGCCCGATTTCGAGCACATACCCGTAATCCGCAGTCTCCAGCGCCACCTTCGCGTTCTGCTCGACCAGCAGGATCGACATGCCCTGCTCTTCATTGACGCGCTTGATGATCGTGAAAATCTCCTTCACCAGGATCGGCGACAGCCCGAGCGACGGCTCGTCCAGCAGCAGCAGCGCCGGACGGTTCATCAGCGCGCGGCCGATGGCCAGCATTTGCTGCTCGCCGCCGGAAAGCTGCCCGGCCGGCTGATTGATGCGCTCGCGCAGGCGCGGGAAATAGCCGTAGACCCGCTCCAGATCGTCGGCGACGCCGTCGCGATCCTTGCGCGGATAGGCGCCCATCATCAGGTTTTCACGTACACTGAGGAACGGAAACACCTCGCGGCCTTCCGGCACGTGGCTGAGGCCGAGCCGCACGATCCTGTCGGCCTCCATGCGCTGGATCGGCTGCCCCTTGAATTCGATGGAGCCCTTCTGCGGATCGAGAATGCCGGAAATCGTCTTGAGCACGGTGGTCTTGCCCGCACCGTTGGCGCCCAGCAACGTGACGATCTTGCCGCGCGGCACTTCTAGGCTGATGCCGCGAATGGCCATGATCGGCCCGTAATAGCTTTCGATGTTGCTGAGCTTGAGAATGGTCTCGGGCGTGCTCATGACATCGTCCTCATGTGCCGAGATAGGCTGCGACGACATCGGGATGCGCCTGCACCTCGGCCGGCGCGCCCATGGCGAGCACCTTGCCGTAGTTCAGCGCGATCACCCGGTCGGAGACGCGATTGACCAGCGTCATGTCGTGCTCGACCATCAGCACGGTGATGCCAAGCTCGGTCTTCATGTCGCGGATCCAGAACGACATGTCGTCGGTCTCCTCCACATTCAGCCCGGACGAGGGTTCGTCGAGCAGGATCAGCTTCGGCTCGGTGCACAGCGCGCGGGCCAGTTCGATCACCTTGCGCACCCCATAGGGTAATCCGGAGATGAGCTTGTCCCGATGGGCGGCAAGGTCAAGGAAATCAATGACCTGCTCGACGCGGCGACGATGCGCTTTTTCGTCGCGGCGGACATTCGGCAGAAACAACAGTTCCTGCCAGAGGCTGGTGGTGGAGTGCCGGTGCCGCCCGACCAGAAGATTGCTGAGAACGGTGGCATTTTCGAACAACTCGATGTTCTGGAAGGTGCGCGCGATGCCCAGCTTGGCGATGCCGTAAGGCGGCTCCTCGGTGATGTCCTGATCCTCGAAATAAAGCCGGCCCGCGGTCGGCTCGTAGAGGCGCGAAATCAGGTTAAAGATCGAGCTTTTGCCTGCCCCGTTGGGACCGATGATCGAGAGGATCTCGCCCTTCTCCACCGCGAAGCTGACGGAATCCACCGCTTTCAGCCCGCCGAAGTGAAGCGAAAGATTTTCGGCGCGGAAACAGCTCATCGGTTCCGCTCCGATTTGACATAGATCTTCTGCCGCTTGAAGGTCGCGCGCTTGTAGAGCGGGAAGAGCTGGAAGAAGAGCTTGATCTTGAGCCAGCGGCCATAAATGCCGTAGGGCTCGAACAGGATGAACAGCATGATGATCAGGCCGTAGATCGCGCCCTTCAGGCCATTGGCCGAGGCGATTGCCGCGACATTCGCCTTGATGCTGGCCACCTGCTCGACGCCTGCGCCGAACGTGGCTGCGAGACCTGCAGCGACGCCCGGAATGTCATCCTTCAGGAAGGTCAGGAACGGATCGACCATCACGATGAAGATCGCGCCCAGCACTGCGCCGTGCAGGCTGATCACGCCGCCAATGATGATCACCATGATAAATTCGATGGACAGCTGGAGTGTGAACATCTCCGGGCTGATGAAGGACATCTTGTGGGCAAAGAGAACGCCCGCGAAGCCGGTGATCGCCGCGCTGAGGGCGAACGACTTTACCTTGTAGCGTGAGACGTTGATGCCCATGCTCTTGGCTGCGGTTTCGCTATCGCGGATGGCGACGAATGCGCGCCCGGTCGGAGACCGCATCAGGTTGAGCGTGCCGAGGATGACCAGGATCAAGAGACCGAGACACATGTAATAGAAGGTCGGGCTGTCGCGCGTGATGCTGCCGCCGAACATCTGGATTGCGCGAACACGCATGCCGTCGTTGCCGTGCGTGACGCTTTCCCAGCGCGCCAGAATCTCCTCCACGATCAGCGCGAACGAGATGGTGGCGATCACGAGATAGATCCCCTGTAGCCGCAATGCCGGAAATCCGACCATTGCGCCGATCAATCCGGTCAGCGCGCCTGCCGCCAGAAAGTAGACGACGAATGGTACGCCCATCTGCTGAAGATAGGCGGCGGTGTAGGCTCCGATGGCGAGGAACGCCGCGTGCCCCAGCGAGGCCTGCCCGGTGAACCCCGTCAGGATCATCAGCCCGACGCCGACGATGGCATAGATGCAGACGAAAACGAGCTGGCTGACGAGATAACTGCTCAGAACGAACGGCGCGATCAGCAGCAGCGCCAGCAGCGCGCCGTAGGACCAGATGTATCCGCTATGCGGGATCAGCCGGATGTCGTCGTTATAGTCTGTCTTGAAAAGAAACCGCATCGGCGCCCCTCAGACTTTCTTCCGCGTGTGAAGCCCGAAAATGCCTTCGGGTTTCAGCAGCAGTACCGCGAGCAGCACGATGTAGGGCGCGACATCCTTCCATCCCTGGGGCAGATAAAAGCCGGCCATGCTTTCGATCACGCCGATCAGGATTCCGCCGACCACCGCGCCGGGGATCGATCCGAATCCACCGAGCACAGCGGCCGGAAAAGCCTTCAGTCCCAGCACCAGGCCGACATTGGAGTGGACGAAGGTGATGGGCGCCAGCAGCACGCCGGCACAGGTCGCGACCGCGGCGCTGATCGCCCAGACGATCGACACCACGCGCTTGACCGGAATGCCCATGTAGTAGGCCGCGAGCATATTCTCGGAACTGGCGCGCATCGCAGTGCCGAGCGTGGTCCTGTTGAAAAAGAGATACAGCACGCCGCAGAGGATAATCGTCGCGGCGATCACCGAAAGCTTGTCATAGGCCAGCACCAGGCTGCCCAGCCGCAGCACGCCCTGGCTAAACGGCGTCTCGATCTTGAGATCGTCGGTGCCCCAGATCATTCCCGCGACCGAGCGCAGGAAGAAGCCAAGTCCGATGGTCGCCATGATGATGGAAAACTGCGGATAGCCGAGGATCGGCCGCACCACGAGGCGCTCGGCCAGCATTCCGAACAGCGCCATGGCGCCGACCGCGGCGACAAATCCAAGCCAGTAGTTGAAGCCGAGCAGACTGATGAAGGTGAAGGCGAAGAAGCCGCCCAGCATCATCAGATCGCCTTGCGCGAAGTTGACGACCTCGGTCGCTTTGTAAACAAGGACAAAGCCAAGTGCGATCAGGCCATAGACACAGCCGAGCGCAATACCGCTCACCAACTGCTGAACGAAGTCCAGCATCCCCGGTTACCCTCCCCCAACGTGCCGCGATTCTAGCGATCGCCTTGGTCACGTCGCGATCCTAGCGATCGCCTCGCCTATTTCTTGTGTCGATTAGCTATGCGTTTTTGCGTGAACCTTGTCGGCAACAGCCAACGGCCGCCTTGAAAATGCGCAGCCTCGTTGTGGCTCTGTGCCGCCTGCGAGATCTCCTTGTTCCTGAATACAGAAAGTCACGGAGTCATCAGTGCGTGAAGTACAGCCAAACGGCGACGGCCTGTCAACAACACCCGACAGAGTGCGCTGCATCAAAAGAGAAAGGCCGGGATCTCTCCCAGCCTTTCTCATCTTGATCTGTGCGATGCCGCTTACTTCGCTTCGGCACGCTTCGGCGGCGACGCCGGCCACGACTTGATCAGCGTGTCGTAGTCGACGGTTTCGCCCTTCGGCTTTTCATTCGCGAGCTTGCGCTGCGGAGCGATGTTGCCGTCCTTCTCCGACTTCGCGAACCAGAACTCAGCCGTCTCCTTCTTGTTGAGCTTCGGACCGCAGGCGCCCTGCACACCCGACTTCTCGAGGCGTTCAAGCACCGAGTCCTGCGCCGCAGCCAGCG
Source organism: Acanthamoeba mauritaniensis (assembly GCA_000826465.1). NCBI lineage: Eukaryota > Discosea > Longamoebia > Acanthamoebidae > Acanthamoeba > Acanthamoeba mauritaniensis. The sequence continues at coordinate 134,662 of CDFE01034497.1, read as the reverse complement.
AGTCCATCGCCGCCTGCGCGGTCTTCGCACCAGACGACGCATCGCCGATGTTCTGCCACCAAAGCTGGGCCAGCTTCGGATAGTCCGGCACGTTGTTTCCGGTCGGAGACCACTGCACGCGCGCAGGCGAGCGGTAGAATTCGATCAGACCGCCGAGCTTGGGCGCGCGTTCGGTGAACGACTTGTCCCAGATGTCGGATTCACGAATGAACGTGAGACCGACATGGCTCTTCTTCAGGCTCACCGACTTGGAGACGATGAACTGAAGATAGAGCCAAGCTGCCTTGCGGCGGTCCGCAGGCGTCGACTTCAGCAACGTCGCCGAACCGGCGTCCTGATAACCGAGCTTCATGCCCTCCTTCCAGTACGAGCCATGCGGCGACGGAGCCATGCGCCACTTCGGCGTACCGTCCGCATTCACCACCGGCAGACCCGGCTTCACCATGTCGGCGGTAAAGGCGGTGTACCAGAACATCTGCTGGGCAATCGCGCCTTGCGCAGGCACCGGGCCCGACTCGGAGAAGGTCATGCCTTGCGCCTGCGGCGGGGCATACTTCTTCATCCAGTCGAGATACTTGACGATCGAATAGACCGCCGCGGGTCCGTTGGTGTCGCCGCCGCGTTCGACCGACGAGCCGACCGGACGGCAGCCTTCCATGCGGATGCCCCATTCATCGACGGGCTTGCCGTTCGGAATGCCCTTGTCGCCGTTACCGGCCATCGACAACCAGGCGTCGGTGAACCGCCAGCCGAGCGACGGGTCCTTCTTGCCGTAGTCCATGTGGCCATAGACCTTGACGCCGTTGATTTCCTTGATGTCGTTGGTGAAGAACTCGGCGATGTCTTCATAGGCCGACCAGTTCACCGGCACGCCAAGCTCGTAGCCATACTTGGCCTTGAACTTCGCCTTGTAGTCGGGATTGGTGAACCAGTCGTAGCGGAACCAGTAAAGGTTCGCGAACTGCTGGTCGGGCAACTGATAAAGCTTGCCGTCCGGAGCGGTGGTGAACGACTTCCCGATGAAATCATCGACATCCAGCATCGGGTTGGTGACGTCCTTGCCTTCGCCCCCCATGTAGTCCGAAAGGACCACGGTCTGGTTGTACCGGAAGTGGGTGCCAATCAAGTCCGAGTCGTTGATCCAGCCGTCATAGACGTTCTTGCCGGACTGCATCTGAGTTTGCAGCTTTTCGACAACGTCACCTTCCTGAATCAGATCGTGCTTGATCTTGATGCCAGTGATTTCCGTGAAAGCTTTCGCCAGTGTCCCCGACTCGTATTCGTGAGTGGTGATGGTTTCGGAGACAACGTTGATGTCCATACCCTTGAAGGGCTCCGCGGCCTTGATAAACCACTGCATCTCCTTCATCTGGTCGTCCTTCGACAGTGTCGAAGGCTGGAATTCGGCATCGATCCACTTCTTTGCCGCCGCTTCATCGGCGAAAGCAGGTGCGCTGACCGCAGCCGATGCTGCTATCAATGCCACTGCGCTTGCCATCGTCAAAAGACGATCTCTCTTCGTAGCTTGTCGCATGATTTCCTCCGTTGAACACAACTCCAGGTCCGGGTTGATCCCGGATCTGCCTCTCTTTCACACGGCTAGACGTTGCGAAATATAACAACAGCCGAGACGAGCGAAATCACAGTGGCGATCCACAAACTCGATAGTTCGACGCCCTCGCCGATCGGGAGCATCGCAATCGGATTCGTGCCCGCAAATGCAATCCACAACAGATGAATGACCGCAGCCGCGATCAGCGAAATGAACAACCGATCGCCGCGGGTCGTCGGAATACGCAGGACCCCGACACGCTCTGCTTCGGGATACCGCAACGCGAGCCAGGTCATGGTCGCGAGCGTTCCCGCCAGCAGGCAGAAGAAGATCGCTGTGGGGGCTGTCCAGGCCATCCATGCGATGTGTTCCATGTTACACCCTGCCCAGCGCGAAACCGCGCGCGATGTAGTTGCGGACAAACCAGATCACCAGCGCACCGGGGATGATGGTCAGGACGCCAGCCGCGGCCAGCAGGCCCCAATCCATTCCGGACGCCGAAACAGTGCGTGTCATCGTCGCGGCGATCGGCTTGGCGTTCACCGACGTCAGCGTCCGAGCCAGCAGCAATTCCACCCATGAGAACATGAAGCAGAAGAACGCTGCGACCCCGATGCCGCTTGCGATCAGCGGCATCAGGATTTTCACGAAGAAACGCGGGAACGAATAGCCGTCGAGGAATGCGGTCTCGTCGATCTCCTTCGGCACACCGGACACGAATCCTTCAAGTATCCACACCGCCAGTGGCACATTGAAAAGGCAATGCGCCAGCGCGACCGCCCATGGCGTATCGAACAGATTGATCGCCGAATACAGGTTGAAGAACGGCAGCGCGAATACCGCCGGCGGCGCCATGCGGTTCGACAACAGCCAGAAGAACAGGTGCTTGTCGCCGAGGAACCGGTAGCGCGAGAACGCATAGGCGGCAGGCAGCGCGAAGGAGATCGAGATGACAGTATTGATGATGACGTATTGCAGCGAATTGATATATCCGGAGTACCAGCTCGAATCCGTGAAGATGCGCCTGTAGTGAACCAGCGTTGGATTACTCGGCCACAACGTCATCGTGGTGACGATTTCGGTGTTGGTCTTGAAACTCATATTGATGAGCCAATAGATCGGCAACAGCAGGAAGGTGAGGAACAGGACCATAATGATGCGACGGCCGGGAATGGTATGCATCACGCACCTCCCGTCGTTTGCGCGCGCTCATTATCGGCGTTCGTCATCACCGTGTAAAACACCCAGCACACGATCAGGATGACCAGATTGTAGACGATCGACAGCGCGGCAGCCTTGCCAAGGTCGAACTGGCCGAGGGCGATCTTGACGAGTTCAATCGAGACGAAAGTGGTCGAGTTGCCCGGGCCGCCGCCGGTGACGACGAACGGCTCGGTGTAGATCATGAAGCTGTCCATGAACCGCAGCAACACCGCGATCAGCAGCACACGCTTCATCTTCGGCAGCTGGATCGCAGTGAACACCGCCCAGCGCGATGCGCCGTCGATTTGCGCCGCCTGATAATAGGCATCCGGAATGGATTTGAGACCGGCGTAGCACAGCAACGCAACGAGGCTGGTCCAGTGCCAGACGTCCATGACGATGATGGTCGCCCACGCATCGAGGCTATTGGACACGTAATTGTAATCCAGCCCCATCTTGTTCAGCGTATAGCCGAGCAAGCCGATGTCGGGACGTCCGAAGATTTGCCAGATGGTGCCGACCACGTTCCACGGAATCAGCAGCGGCAGCGCGAGAATGACGAGGCACGCCGCCACGCGCCAACCTTCGCGTGGCATCGACAGCGCGACCAGAATTCCAAGCGGCACTTCGATGGCGAGAATGATCGCGGAGAACAGCAGATTGCGGCCGAGTGAGGCCAGGAACCGGTCGCCGAGATCGGTCGAGGGATCGAGCAGCTCCTTGAACCAGCCGACCCCGTTCCAGAAGAACTGATTATTTCCGAACGTATCCTGCACCGAGTAGTTGACCACCGTCATCAACGGCAGGATCGCGGAGAACGCCACGATCAGGAACACCGGCAGCACCAGGAACCAGGCCTTGTTGTTGATCGTCTTGTCCATCAGGCGCGCCCTTCGACCAGAAGACTGTCCGCATAGACGTGGATATGAGCAGGATCGAAAACGAGACCGGCAGTGTTGTCCGGCACGGAGAAGCCGTTCGGAACTTTGGCCGCGAATTTGGCATCGCCGATGCGCACGCGCGCAAAGCGCACACGGCCGAGATCGTCGATCCGCTCGATCTGCGCCGAGAGCAGACCCGGCGCGGGCGCCGCGACATGGACGAATTCCGGCCGCACACCGATTTCGATTTTGGCGCCAACCGGCAGGCTATCATAGGTCCGGTTCAGCCGGATGGTATGACCGTCAATCCTTCCCTCGTTGCCCTTCACGACAGCCGGCACAATGTTCATGCCGGGCGAGCCGATGAAATAGCCGACGAAGGTATGCGCAGGCTTGGCGAACAGCTCTTCTGGCGTACCGCTCTGCACAACGCTGCCGTCGTGCATCACCACCACCGTATCGGCAAAGGTCAGCGCCTCGGTCTGATCGTGGGTCACGTAGATCATGGTCAGATCGAGCGCCTGGTGCAGCGCCTTGAGCTTGGAGCGCAGTTCCCATTTCAGATGCGGATCAATCACCGTCAGCGGTTCGTCGAACAGCACCGCCGCGACGTCCGAGCGCACGAGACCACGCCCCAGCGAAATCTTCTGCTTCGCGTCGGCGCTAAGCCGCACCGCCTTGCGATCGAGATAGGGCGTGAGATCGAGCAACTTGGCGATCTCGGCGACGCGGGCATCGATCGCCTTGCGCAGCTGGCCGCGGTTCTTGAGCGGGAACGCGAGGTTTTCGCCCACCGTCATGGTGTCGTAGATCACGGGGAACTGGAACACCTGCGCGATGTTGCGCTCGCGCGTGGTGGAGCGCGTGATATCGGTGCCGTCAAACAGCACCTTGCCGTGCGACGGAGTGACAATGCCGGATATAATGTTGAGGAGCGTGGTCTTGCCGCAGCCGGATGGTCCGAGCAGCGCATAAGCACCGCCCTGCCGCCACGTCATGGTCATAGGTTTCAGCGCATAGGCGTCGCCGCCGTAGGAATGCGCCAGATCGACAAGGTCGATGCGAGCCATGCGAGTGTCCCGAATTCGACGTTCGCTCAAATTTGCAGCATGTCCCTTAGCGAACGTCGAATTCGAAAGGACACTCGTTAATTATAATTCTAGTGATCCTTTGATTCTGACATTCGTAAAAGGTGCCTGCGAAAAGTATCATACGAATGTCAGAATCGGATCACTAGTCCTCACATTGCCGTCGGCGCGGCAACGAGCCGGCCGGCTTGATCGAAAATAAAAAGATCGTTCGGGTCGAGCATCGCATCGAGATCCTGCCCCGGCAGGAATTCGTGAATACCCGGAAGCACCGCGACCCAGTTGTAGCCCTCGCGCTTGAGATGCACGAAGCTTTCCGAACCGGTGATCTCGGTAACGCTGACGGTGGTAACGAACGCATGCCGGCCGGGAGATGCACCGGCGACGTTGAGCTGGTGTGCACGAAACCCAACCTTGTAGGTGCCGTCACTGAGGCCTTCATAAAGACCAGCCACCGGGGCGCGCTCGCCGCCAGAATAGATGATCGATCCATTCCTCTTCTCGATGCCGACAGTGTTCAGCGGCGGATCGGAAAACACCTCCGCCACTTCCACCGTGTCGGGACGCCGATAGACCTGCGGGGTCGCGCCGACCTGCAGCGCCTGTCCCTCGCCCATGCAGACCGTGCGGCCGCCGAGCAGCAACGCTTCGGAGGGTTCGGTTGTGGCATAGACAAAGATCGCGCCGGACTCTTCAAAAATGCGCGGCAGCTCTGTGCGCAATTCCTCGCGCAATTTGTAATCGAGATTGGCGAGCGGCTCGTCGAGCAGCACAAGGTCCGCGCCCTTGACCAGCGCCCGCGCGATTGCGGTGCGTTGCTGCTGGCCGCCTGACAACTGCAACGGCGTGCGATTGAGATAAGGCTCCAGCTTGAGCAGTTTCGCCGCGTCCCGCACGCGGGTTTCGATCTCGTCGCGCGCCACACCCTGCACCCGCAGCGGCGACGCTATATTCTCGTAAACCGACAGCGTCGGATAGTTGATAAACTGCTGATAGACCATCGCCACAGAGCGCTTGCGCACATCGAAGCCGGTGACGTCCTTGCCATCGGCAAGGATGCGGCCGGCGGTCGGCTTGTCGAGCCCGGCCAGCAGCCGCATGATCGAGGTCTTGCCTGACAATGTCGGCCCGAGCAGCACGCTCAAGGTGCCGCGCTCAAGCGTCAGCGTCACATCTCGAATCCAGGGAACGCCGTTAACCTCGCGCGAAACCTGATCGAGGGTGACGCTCATCCGCGGCCTCCGGCTTCCCTCAGCGGTGTGTTGAGACCGCTGCGATGCTTGGCGATCCAGTCGTCGAGCGCCTTCACCTCATCAGCGGAGAGACGCAGGCCCAGCTTGGACCGTCGCCAGACAATGTCCTCGGCGGTACGCGCGAATTCGTGCGCGATCAGGTAGCGGACTTCACGTTCCGTCAGCGTGTCGCCAAACACTTGTCCGAGGTCCGCAGCGGATGATGCCTTGTCGAGAACCTTGCTGGCCCGCGTACCATAGGCGTGCGCAAGGCGAAGCGCGAGAGCACGCGACAGGAACGAATTGTCGCGGACCAATTCATCCGCCAGTGCCGGGATCGCGGACACGTCGAGATCGCCACCGGGCAACGGCGTGGTGCCGGTCCAGCCCGCGGGCTTTGCTTTTCCGGGAAGATATTGCTCCAGCCGCTCCAGCGCCTCTTCGGACAAGCGGCGGTAGGTCGTGATCTTGCCGCCGAAGATCGACAGCAGCGGCAGCCCGCCCGGCGCATCGTATTCGAACACGTAATCCCGAGTGGCCGCCTTGGCCTCGCTGGCGCCGTCGTCATAGAGCGGACGCACGCCGGCATAGGCCCACACCACGTCTTCGGGCTTCACGGATTTGGCAAGATAGTCATTCACCGACTGGCACAGATAGGCGATTTCCTCCGCCGAGGCCTTGACCTTGGATGGATCACCGTCGTAATCGCGATCGGTGGTTCCGATCAGCGTAAAATCGTTTTGAAACGGAATGACGAAGACCACGCGACCGTCGGCGTTCTGGAATGTGTAGGCGCGATCGTGGTCGTAAAGCCGCGGCACCACGATGTGCGAGCCCTGAACCAGACGGACTTTGGACTTGGCATTAACTCCGGCGCCCCGGTTCAACACATCCTCGACCCATGGACCGCCCGCGTTGACCAGCGCCCGCGCCTGGATGCTGCTTTTCGCACCGGTGACAGTGTCCTCCAGCAGAACCTGCCAGCAATCGCCCTGCCGCCTCGCCTCGACGGCACGCGTCCGCGTGCGGATCACCGCACCGCGATCCGCCGCATCGCGCGCGTTGAGGACCACAAGGCGCGCGTCGTCGACGAAGCAGTCCGAGTACTCGAAACCCTTGGTGAAGCGGCCGGGGACCAGCGGTTGGCCGACCGGATCACGGCTCAGGTCAACCGTGCGCGTGGC